>CAKNXH010054483.1:15871-33440 GCA_932178445.1 Andricus quercusramuli
AATGTTCGGCAAGACCCCTAAAAACCACCCTCATGGTATGCACACATGAAACGTTAAACATGACAAGTTTGATTGTCGATAATTGAAATTATAAAAACGTCAAAAATCCTATTTTTTTATCCCGCGAATTATATACCAGATAAGAATGTTCGGCAAGACCCCTAAAAACCACCCTAATGTCATGAAGACTTAAAATGTTGAAAATGACAAGTTTGATGGTCTATTTGATTGTCCACAACCCTTGTGGTTAATGGTCTGATTCCACCCTCCCTTCCACTGCGAAACTCTCAGTTTCCTCCCACCCTTGCATATTCATGACTACATAGTCTATCACCGATACCCCTACCTTACTTACATATGTTTATTCTCTTTCTTCATCGCCTGTTACCATAGCATTCACCACTGCCCATCCTCTCTCCTCCATTCAGTCCCTTAGAATCTCCCCTCCTTATTTATTATCTTATCTTTCGATTTTCTTTTGAAGCTCTCCCCTTCTCTGTAAAGGCCGCCTTCTCTCCCCATCATCACAATAAAGTTTCCTCCTCAGTACCACCATACCCTCCTCTCTTTCGCCTAGCAAGTTTTTCACCCTTTCTTTAATTTTTTCCACCCCATGCTTATTTTATACTGTCACAAACTTACATGTTTCCCCTTCTATTTTTACTGCCCTCATTTCAATGCCCTTTCCATCTCCCTCTCCATGAACTTCTTTCTCTAATCCATCCCTAACCCCCGTTATAATTCCCCCACTGGCTCTTCCTTTCTTCTACACTTTGACCGCCTCCTGGAGCCTCCACCTATACCCCCTTGGCAGCTTTGGCTCTACTATGCCTCATTCCTTTCTCTCTACCCACGTGTCTACCAGTTCCAAATCAAATTCCTGGATATATCTCAATAACTTCTCATTTCTTCTTTACCCCTGCTACGTTCTAGTACAGCACATTCACTACTCTTCCACCCTGATTTACTCACACCCCCAACTTCCTACGAAACAAATTCCCCTGAACTTCCTTCAACACCTGTTTCTCCTCGTCCCACACCCAAATTTTCTCATCTATTTTTATTTTCCGATACTCTACCTTCGCCACTCTCCCTTCACTCTTCTCCCTCCTAGCCCTGTCGTCCAGCATTCTCTGCACCTCCCTTTCCCTCAACGTCAAACCGTGATCGATGAAAACCCCCTTATCCTTTATCCTATTTTTATATTGCATTACCCCTAACTTCTCTTCTCAGCTCTCCAACTCCACAACCGCCACTTCCTTCTCCTTTATCCCCTCCACCCTAACTTGTTCTACCTTGCCTTTAACGCTTTTCCCGCTTTTTTCCTCTCCTCGACGCGCTGTTCGACACCGGGCTACGCACTGTTGGCCGTCGTGGCGTGTGGAAAATTTCTTCCCGTCAATTTCACTACCAGTACTGCTAGCACTCTCACTGACCACCCCTCTTTTTCTCACGTACCGCTCCTGCGTCGGAAACTGGGACCTCTCCATGCAGTACCTTCTGCAACCGACAGATGTTTCTGAAGACTGTTGCCGCCCACCACTCCAAATTTTCCCTTTATCTCACTTTTTTCAACCCCTCACAGCCCCTTAAGACACCCCTTTCTCTTCCTTAACATCCCCCAACACTACGAGAACCACCCTTGTCCCTCTCGAAGGCCAAAAACTCCTGACCACAAACTTCCCCTGATCCCTTGCCAACCTAACCTCACTTTCTCTATTTAACTAAATCCCACCTCCCAACTACGCTGGAAATTAATTTTTATCTCCTCACTTCACCCCACACAACCCTACTCACCTCCTAGACTTCCACCCTCACACTCCACTCGCACCTTCCACACAAATTCCGTAAAATCCTCTCAACACCTGTCACTGGACACGTTCTCACTTCTGCTATCAACATTCAAGTACCATAATATCATGGATGATGAATATATTTTCTAATTAAAAAGTAAAAAGTTAAAGTTTTATAAAATTATATATTATAAAAGAAATATTCGAAAGTATTTCTGCATTTAAAAAATGCTCTCGTGGTTAATTAACTATCAACGTAATGAATCTTTACTCGAAAATTAAAAATGTTTGAACAATTCATTTTATTTTGTGAATAGACATTGAAACCGAGGATGTTGTTTTTCGACAAATTGAGTTCGATATTCGAATTGAGGATATTATAAACTTACACAAGCAATTAGCATTTAATTAGTCAGTTTTAGTCTGTCACTCAAACTTCTGCTAGTATACACCTGGCTCTATTCTTCAAAAGAGAATTGCACCGTAAGCACCCGTCGCCGTACAATACAGAAGGTTTTCATCTACTCTACGAGGCGAGAAATTATACCATTAAGCCATTTCCCTTTCGGGGTAGGCGTGACTTACTCGGTTGGAAATTAGTGGGATAGGTATATAGGTGTAAAGCAGGTAGTTATATGGTATGAGGTAGATAGGTATATAGGTGTTGGGTATAGATGTTTTAGATTGATCTGAAGTTTTCGTGTTATTTATTCAAATGACACGTTCACTCCGCAACACTGCTCCGACCCAGGCTGCTGATCAATCTCTCTAGCGATCACCCCAAGTGAGGAGCCTCCCAAAATTGTTATGTATGGTTCCCCACTTGGGCCCATTAGTATCCAAGGTCTTTGTTTCCGGCATCATTCACTCTATTGTCACTCTGTTTATAAACTATTTGTCGCCACACTTTTCTATCCTGGCATACTACTCTAGCTTCTTTCACGTCCATGCATTTCTTCATGCAAGCTCTTGTGTTCCTATGGCTTCTTATGTCTCTTCGGATTAATGTCCCATTCACAGATTCTAACCATTCTTTCGGCGGTCTACCTCTGGGCATTCTGCCATTTACTTTACCTTTATACACTTGCTTGGTCAGTCGTTCATCTTTCATTCTTTCAAGATGTCCGAACCATCTTAACTGATTTCTTTCCCATATGTCAACTAGTGTCTCTCCTGTACCACATTCTTTGAGGATTGTCTCGTTTCGGACTTTGTCCATCAGTGTTTTTCCGCATATTATGCGCAGAGGTTTCATGCCGATCGCGTTGATTTTACTCCTGTCCTTTTCTTGACATGTCCATGTCTCGCTACCTTATAGTACAGTTGGTACGAATATGGAATTATGTATGGTCATTTTAGCTTTTTTTGATATGTTTTTATTTGTGAGGATGGACCCTGCTCTACCGATAACCTGCTTACCCTTATTTGTGCGCCTATCTAACTCCCCATATATTTTTCCGTCGTTAGTGAATAGACTACCTAGATATACGTACTTGTCAACTTGTTCTAATCTCTCATCACTTAGGACAATGTTGCATATTGTTTTCTCACTTTTACCCTCAAACACCATGATTTTCGTTTTATTCACGTTAATTTTGAGGCCCATGTTCTTCATGCTTGTATTAAGTTTATTCAACATTCTTTGCAAGTCCTCGACTGATTCTGCCATAACAATTTTGTCATCTGCGAAAGCTAACCCACGTACCTTGACGGTTTCGAGTACTACACCATCTTCGTCGAAGAGGGCAGTTCTTAGACACTTATCCATCAATATGATAAATAGCCACGAGGACATAACGCATCCTTGCTTCACACCTTGCATGATATCGAACCAGTCACTCAGTTTCCCATTTACCCTTACACTCGCTTTACTACCTGTATATATTGTTTTTATTGCTTGTAGGAGCCCTCCATTCACTCCATACTCTTCAAGGACTTCCCAAAGTTTACTTCTATTTACCGTGTCGAATGCTTTTTCTAGGTCAATAAATGCACAGAAAACTTTCTTTCCTACTCTCAAGCTTTTTTCTGTGATCTGTCTTAGGCTAAATATCTGATCTGTACATGATCTTCCTGGCATAAATCCACTTTGGACTTCCCATATCTTCTCTTCTGTAATTTCCATTGCCCTACGAATAAGTATTTTTGAGTATATTTCGCTTACGGTACTTAGTAAGCTGATACCTCTGTAATTACTGCAGTTGCTTTTATCGCCCTTTTTATATATTGGTACAATAATCGCCTTTCTCCAATCGTCTGGGACTTCTCCTGTCTCGAAACATAAATTTATCAATTCGCACAACCTGTGAGGTATGTACTCGCCACCGTATTTAAGCATTTCAGCGCTAAGACTGTCTATACCAGCAGCCTTACCGTTTTTCAAGTTCTTAATTATATCTCTGACCTCAGTGACACTGACTTTTTCAATTGGGTTTTCTAATGTATTATGTTCAATGTCGTAGTTTTGTTGCCCTATATCTTCACCTTCTAATAGTTCTTTAAAAGAGTCTTTTAAAGCGTCTACTATCCCGTCTATATCATATAGCATTTAACCTTTGCTGTTTCTCATGCTAACAAACTCTGTACTTTTACTTCCCTTCATCTCTTTAAATAATAGTTTCATAATTCCTTCAAAGCATTTTTTTATTTTGTTCTCTTCTTCTGTTCTGGTTTTCTCTTTACTCTCCTTGACTAGACGTTTAATTTTCCTCTTTTTGTGTCTGTAATCATTTTTGAGTCTATTTCTCTCCTCATCGCTAAGACCCGTCATGTTCAACGTTCTTTTGTACGCTTCTTTCTTTTCTTGTTGGGCTGCCGCAATTTCATCGATCCACCACGCATCGCCAGACTTTCTTCCTACCCTCGCCATACCACACACTTCAATCGCAGTTTTAACAATGGTATCCCGCAATAAAGCCCACGCGCCCTCTATATCTTTATTCCTTTCAAGCGGCTCCCAAATTGCCTTATCTATGCGTTCGTTTAACTTATTCTGAAAATCTATTTGTACTTCCGGTTTCTGTAAATTTTCGACCTTGATTCGCGTTTGTTTCGTTTGTTTGGTTCTCTTTCTTCTCCATCCCCGCCCTAAGTTCATTTTGGAGACTAAAAGGTGATGATCAGTATTGCATTCGGCCCCCCTCATGACTCTTGTACCTGTAACTAGTTCTCTTAGTCTTTCATCTGCAATAACGAAGTCAATTATACTGGGGTTATTTCCTTTACACCAGGTGTACATGTGGATCATTTTATGTCTAAACCAGGTATTTGTAATAAATAGGCACTTTTCTAAGCATAAGCTAACTAGCTTTTCCCCGTTATAATTTTTTCTTGTTGGATCTCCAAAATTACCTAGCACCCTTTCTGTATCTGTATCCTGACGTTGGACACCGACCCATCCGTTCATATCTCCTAGCAGAATTATTCTTTCACCTTGATCGCAAGTACTTATTGTATCATTTAGAGTGTCCCAGAAGGCGTCTTTAACTTCCCTCGAATCGCTATCAACTGGTGCGCAGCACGCTACGATAAATAATCTTCTGATTCCTACCTTCATTCTAGCCCATAGCAATCTGGGTGATACAAAATTATGCTCTATGAGATGTTGTGTTGCTTTTTCATTCATAATTAAACCGACCCCTTGACTACGATGTGATTCGATATCTACTCCTGACCATAATTCACAACCGCCTTCCAACACCCTATTTTCTATGTTTATAAATTCGCGACCCTTTTTCTTCGTCTCAGGTACACAAAAAATGTCTAGTTTCCTTACGTGAATAGTTTCTCGCAGTTCTCTTATCTTAAGATCATTCACTCCTCTAGCATTCCAAACACCCAGTCTCCATTCATCGCCTGAAACTCGACCTTTACGTTTACCGTGTGCATGCTTTTGGTCAATCCGAGTTTCAGTCCATTCCGAGGCTACTTTATTGTTTGTATTATTCATGTTTATATTGTACTCCCAACTATCACCTGTATGCGTGAGATTTGTTTTGCGAGTCGAAATCATGTCCGAACTACACGGAGAAAATTTGTGTGCTAAATTTTGCATAACTTAGTTCGGTAAACGGAGGACATTACGGCATTATATTAAAATTTCACTTTCAGTCATGTAAAATGAAATAGGGTAATATTTGATGTGAAAATATGAATTATTAATATAAAGTCATTAAAATTTAATTCGCGATTCAGTAAGAAATAATACAACAAGATATCAGAGATTACCTGACAGTTGGGTAAAATGAAATGTCGATTACCTACCAGTTAGGTAAAATGAGTCGAACTGTTAGGTACAGTTTCAATCATAGAAAACAAAGTCTACCTCTCTAAATATGTGAATTCTACATCCCAGTCATGTAAAATTTCGTGCGCCAGCAAAAAAAAACATTCTTGCTACAAACTGATTCTGGGGAAGATCATCCACTACTAACAAACACATGCTCACACATATCGTACAATTCATAAGTGTATTGTTGGTACATATACACAATTTAACTCAAACAATTACATTAAATTACGATACATTACATACGATATAGTCGCACGCTTCTAACGATATTAACGCTATTAAAAATCGCAAACGCTGTGACGGGTTTCGAACCACCTAAGCTACGTTTAACGCATTGTATCCCTAACAACTAAACCTCACGGCTATCCTAACAGTTAGAATATCGGGGAAAAAATCTCGGCTATAAAGTTAGAGTACAAGTACGTCAGGGCCGTACAAAAAAATATCTGATCCCCGTTTCATCGAAATTTGTTATTGTAACATTCTATCAATTAGCGGGCTTAGAAATTTCTCGGGAGTAAATAAAAATTTTAAATAATTTTTTATTTTAAATTTTCTAACCTTGAAACTTTAAATTATTTGATTTTCAATACTTCAAACTTTTGCATGGTCTACGTTTTAAAAATAATAGAACATTATGAGTGCTAAGCGCGCACTAATGACCCTTTCTCTGGAAAAAAAACTCGGTTCATTTTCCAACATTTTTTTATAGATTTTACAGAAAATCTTATATTATTTGAGAACGTTGTACATGATTTACAGAAGTTTCCGTATAATAGCGAGGAAATTCCTCCAGTGAATTCAATATGAATTCCAACTTTTTCCACTTACTCACAATTCTTTCTTTTGGTGGAAAGATAAAATTTTTTTTCAAATAAAAGTCAACTCGATTTTGTTTTGAAATTTTTCTATAGACATTTGATCTTTTTGAAGAGAATTTATTTGTTTTCTTGAAAATTTAAATACTTCTACGGAAATTAAAGTTATTTGCTCAAAAACTTATTTCTCTATCTGAAAATTTAACTAATATATTTTTTGTTAACCATTTAGCATTTTCAGTTAAAGATTTATCTATTTTGTTGAAAATTTGTCTTTTTCGCATAGAAGAACCTTTTTAGTTAAAATACATGTATTTTATTCAATTTCTTTGGTTTAAAAATAGTTTTTCTTATTGAAAATTAATTTTTTAAACTAAAAATTTAACTCAATTTCTTATCGAGATTCTTTTACATTCAAATTTAATCTTTTTGGTAAAAAATTCAGTTGTTCAGTTGAAAATTCATTTTATTTGCTTAAAAACTTATTTCTCTAACTAAAAATTAAACTATTCTATACTTTGTTAAAAATTTATGTTTTTTAGTTGAAAATTCATTCATTTAGTTGAAATTTTTTTTCTGGAAATTTTCAACCTTTTTGGTTGAATGGCAACTATTGGATTGAAAATTCCATTAAAAATGAAAAATGTTGATGGAAAATTCATGTATTTTCTTAAAAATTATTATTTTTCAGTAGAAAATTAATCTTCTTGGTTGAAATTTTCATTTCTACAGTTGAAAATTATTTTTTATATTGAAAATTAACTTTTTTAAAGAAAAATTCATTTTTCCAACTAAAAATTCAAATATACTTCATTTTTCGATTTTTTTTCATAGCCATTACATCTTTTCGGTTCAAAATTTAACTATTCTGTTGAAAATTCATTTTATTTGTTCACAAACTTATTTCTTTCTCTGAAAATTAAATTATTCTATTCTTTGTTTAAAATTTATTTTTTAGTTGAAAAATTTTTTTTTTTCATCGAAGATTCATCTTTTTGGTTGGATACTTACCTAATTGGTGAAATGTTGTTTTTTTATTGTTTTTCATTGAAGATGCATTATTTTAGTTGAAAGTTCATTTCTTTTGTTGAAAATTGAACAAATTTGATTGAAAATATGTTTTTTTATTGTTGTAAAAAATAATTTTTACAGCGAAAAAGGTAGCTACGTACTTCATTTCTACTAGAAAATTGATCTTTTCAAGTTGAAAATTCACTTATTTTGTTAGAAACATTTTCTCTTTTAGGAGAAATTCAATTATTTAGGTAGTAAATTCATATTTTTTCTTTAGAAATTCAACCTTGTTTTTAAACATTAGTCTTCGGGCATCTCCCGCCTCGAAGTTCGAAGTCAGTTGTCCAGTGCCGTCCGATGTTTTTTTATCGCCCGCATCCTTATACGTCAATTTTTAAATACATTATACTTTGATTAAGTGACTTAATGAGTATTATCTACTGAGATAAAAGGATAGTATATATATTTGAATATTTGCTCAAATTCTACAGTATAAACCGAAACTTAAAAATGTCAAAGTGTCTACGGGGGACTTGGCTTTAAACTTCAGCCCTGAGAAAGTTAACGTCCCTAGCGAGTCTCATTTTACCTTACTGTTGTGTAATTCCTCTCCTAATGGAAGTGAAAATCTCTTAAAAAGTTCTGCAATCTATACTTTCTTTCAAGTGAATCGTTAATATCACACAAAAGTAAACTTTATATCCCCCATTTGATGAAAATTTACAATACTTCGCGTTATTTTATAATATACTGGTATTAAAATAATACAATCCTTATATCAATTATTACATATCAGAATTTTCACTTTCGGACTTGAGATTTTACATAACTCTTTTGTATTATTTATAGTTCTGTTTTGTATTAAATCCTAAAATAATTGTAAACTTTATCTAAATGCAAGCATGTCCTCCATTTACCTAACTAATTGGGTAAATTCTAATGAACAAATTTTCTCCGTGTAAGCAGTGATTTGTCATATGGTGGAGTCAAGCTGTAACGTCAGTCCCACTAAAACTTCTGTTACTGGGGTTGGGGGGCGGGTGTAAGGACACGAGAAAGGAAACCGAGAGTCTCAATAGGTTGGTGATTTATGCTGAGAAGGTCACCAGCCTTCAGCAGCGTTGTATTAGATAGGAGTTTATATGTTCCCATCTGCCGATTGCCGGCCTACCTCTAAAACAAGAGCCAATAAGACTTTTTTTTTTTCAAACTATACGCGATTAAAAATTTTGTATGAAATCGTTAGTATATAGAGACATAGTGTAAGGGAAAAGAGGGCTGATAATCGAAATTTTCATCTCTGAAAATGTTTGAAGAAGTTTTGCTTCAGTAAAGCCGTAAATGTGTCATGGAATTCTATATTTCTTGAATATCTGAGGTTCAATTCGCTTGAACTTTCAACTAAAATGAGCGGATAAAAGTCTACTGACGTTCTGTCAACCCACCTTTGCCTACCTGCGTACCATATACTTTTATATTAACTTGGTACAGCTTTGTTTCTCGGTCTTTGACTGTACATGTGCTTTGCTATTCAAAGACTTTCAGTTACCTTTTTCAGTTTTTTTTACGGCTTGTACCGTAAGCCGCTGCAATATCCGACAGGGATTACATTACTAGAATGTGAACAATCATTATGAACAATTATCTGCTAACTTCATTGTGATACAATAATAACGGTTTTTACAACGGAATGGACTAAAACCTTAATAACAAATGACACCCTCTTACCACGCAAGAGTACTTCCAGAATACACGTAATTTGATTATTGTATGTTTTAATTATTGTAAACAAATAAAATAAACAAGTAGCCAAATATCATATTTGCGGTGGAAAAACATTTGTTTTTAGCTGTAACTGCATTAAATTATTGTGAGAACGATTTTTATTCAGAGTATCCATAAATTATTAACCATTAGAATAGTTACAAACAATGTTTGGCATAAATTTGGAATTTATGGATTTTTTCAACCGTGTTTTGCCTTTTATCATTTGCATTGATGCAGATATTCTTACAAATAATGTATGTTCAATTATATTTGTGAAAATACAACAATTGTTGATGTTTTAAACAAATATAAAACTTTGGCACTTTGGCCTGGAAAATAATTTTCTGCACCAAAACAGCTTTAAATTTTTCTTATAGAAATTTGCAGTCACTACTTATATGTAAAATTAACAATAATCAATTGTTATTATTTCATTCCAAATATCACGAAATTTTCATACATTTAAAAAATATTGTTATTGAAAAAAAAAAATTTCTTATCTGGAAATACTTTAAATTATTGTGAGAGTGATCGTCAGTAACAATTTCTAGACAAAAATAAGAATTAAAATATTTATAAACTATTGTTGTTGAAAATGTTGTACTTATTGGTTTTTCTATTCCTGATTTTTAATCTTGTAAAGAAATGAGATAAGTAAAAATAAGGCTTCGGCACTGTGGCCTGGAAAATTAATTTTTTGTAACGCACGCACGAAATGTTCGCTTTTCGAGGCATGTATTGCGTGCGGGAAGTGACCAATTCCAAAGCCGTGGTAAAAAGCAGTTATAAAAAGACTTTTTCTAGCTGCTGCGCTTGCGCTCTTTGAGCCAGATTACTTTTTCTAGCTGTTGCGCTTGCGAACTTCCAGCCAGATTACTTTTTCTTGCTGTCGCGCTTGCGCATTTCGATTCAGATTTACTTTCCAAGACTGCCGAAATAATCTCACTTCATTATGATTTGACGATTGAGAGACTGATTGTGAGTAGTGAATAGTGATTGGACAAACTCGAAGTGATAAGTTACCATAAATGAATGATAAATTACCATAAATTACCGATAAATTACCGAAAATTTCAGAAATGTCTGGATACCTGAAATTTCGGAAAATTTATCAATTTTCCATAAATTTCCGGAAATTTAGCAAATTTTCAAATTGTTTCCAAAAAGCTTTGGCTACCTGAAATTTCCGGTAATTTAGCAATTTTTCATAAATAACCGGAAATTTAGCAATTTTCCATAAATTTCTGGACATTTTTGGAATCTTTCCAAAAAGCTTTGGAGACCAGAAATTTCCGATAATTTAGCAACTTTTCATAAATTTCCGGAAATTTTGGAAATTTATCATTTTCCGGAAATTTTTGAAATTTTCGGATTTTTTCCAAAAAGCTTCCGATACCTTGAATTTCTGGGAATTTTCGGTAATATACATATACACTGGAAATTTCCGGAAATTTTTGGTAATTTTACCATAAATTCCCAAAAAAATTATTCTTATTGTTTCTCAAATCGAAAATTTCCTGCATTTGTTACAAAAAATATCGTGTGCAACAGGTGCTGAAAGTAGACAGTTGCAACTCTTGTGAAGTTTACAGTACTTGCCATCGGCTCATCTTCGGGTCGTTTCCGGCTTGTCTTCGGCTCGTTTACAGCTCGCCTTCGGCTCGCTTCCAACTCGCCTACGACTCGCCTACAACTCCCCTTCGACTCGCCTCTGGCTCGTACAGCAAACTTCACACTCGTCTGGAACTGCCTACTTTCCGCACTTGTAGCACAATATACTATTTTGCGCTATAACTGCTTTACATTTTGCTTAGAGAGACTTGCAGTCAAAAAATTATTTTCAAGGCTAAAGTGCCAACGTTTTATATTTATTCATTTCATTTATTTAAAGAAGCAACAATTGTTGGATTTTCACCAATATTATTGCACATATATTATTTTTAAGAATATCTGCAAGAATTCAGAAGCTACAAGGAACACCGCAATTGGAAAAACTACAAATTTCAATTTTGTGCAAAAAATTGTTTATAACAATTGTAATTGTTAATAATTCATCGACATTCTGACTAACAATCACTCTCACAATAATTTAAAGCATTTTTAGCTAAGAACAAATGTTTTTCTCTTGCGTTGATTCAAGGTGATTCACATTATATGCGAACCGTTTATGAAGAGTAAATAATAATTATGTGAAAATGTCGATTTTCTCATACTTTGAGAAAACATATAATAAATAAACAAATGAAAATTCAAAACATCTATGGCCAAGGTGCTCTTTGAAAATTAGCGCTCTTCAATTAACAATGAACAAATCGCAAATCGGGGCAAAATTGAAGTCTGTAGACTTTTTTGAACGATAAATATCCCTTTGGTCCCACTATGTTTAGCACAGTGGAACGCATCTACGCGTTTGCACTTGCGTTCTAGTATAAACCGAACCTCGCCTCAGTGCGAAGGCGTACGGTAAAAACTGTAAAACGCGTCAGGTTAGACTTTTTGTCAGCGTTTCGGCGACGCGCTTGTCCAGTGTGAACCAAATCATTGCCTAACACAGTTCCTATCCTGACGAAAACGCGAACGCCCGCTCGCATTCAGTTTTGCGTTTGAGTATGCATGGGCCCTTAGAGATTATATTAGAAAATCCTTTTTCAATATATGAAGAAACGATGTTTAGAATAGAAGTAGAATCGGTAAACTTTAAGTGGTTTAGAATTGCAAGTAAAAAATATTCTCCCATGTTAAAATGACGAAAACCTAATTATTGAAAATTTTTTTTTTGAATTAGTAGGGTTTCCCTTGGTATACACACTATAGTTTTATAACGAGGTATACACACTGGGTTAGGTTCACCCGGCAAATTTTAACAGCTCATATCATCGTTCCTAATTGACCAATTTTGCCTTTTTTTTTAGTGTTTATAGAGAAAATCCTCAAGAATTAAACAGTACGGTTTTGGAAGTGGTAAATATAAAAACCATATACATATTTTTAAATAAACAAAGACATCTTTAAAATTTTTGTGAAAAATCACGATTTTTCTAAAAGGCTAATGTTTGCATAAAAATCAAGATAAATGGGCTCAAATACTAATGAATGGAAAGCTCAAGATTTGAGCTTTAAAACTGTGGTTTCGGTTTTTCCGTATGTTCTGAAAAACATATTTGTTTATTGGTTCGAAAGTAGACAAGTTTCCGGTTGCGCGCGGATAAGTCATGCTACCAGAATACTCCATTTCTCGGCAACAATTAATGATTTTAACTACATACATACCTTAACGTTCATGATTATCTTCTAAAATAACGCATATATTGTTATAAAAATTAATAAAGATATTGAAGAAACACAAATTTTTGCAGTGTGCTCCTTACACATAGGTCTGTCGCATTTCAAGCATTTATAAAAAGTTTTGCGATCCAACGAAGGAATGCAAAGCCCACATCATATTATTTTCCGGTTCATAGTTCTCTGGGCAATTGGTTATAAACAAATCCCGAATCTCACGTATATGCGTGAACCGATTAGCTACTTTCCTTTCAGCGCGTATGTTCTTATGATAGAAGCGCAAGCATTCGAGTAAAAATGTGTGCAGGATCAGCAGAGGGTCCAGCAGTATCCGACTGGTCCAAATATTTTTGGCTTTCTTCTTCTTCCTCTTCTTCGACATTCGTCTCTGAATTATTAGGGCTGCGTTCGTGTGCTTCATCGTTTGTATCGCTCTGCTTATCGTTGTTGCCATGTTCCGTGCTTGTGGCATACAGAGCTTGTAACTCCTCGGCACGGAGAATTTTTACACACTTTAACATTTTGATGAAGTAGCTGCAAAAAATAAATAATTTTCATTGCTATTTAGAATTAAAGAATATCATAGCGTGGTAAGATGCATGTGAGTGTAAATCAGTCAGCAGACGCAAAACGTACGCTGCGAGACATGATCATCACGTACGCACACGCACACACACACAAACAATACACCCAGGCACATGAATTAGACTTTTTACTTGCAACAAAAGCTATAACATTACAAATATACAAATAAAATAACATTTACTTACATTTAGATTTTTCCGGTTTTCTGGATTTTGTAACACCTTATACACACTGGGTGAAAAATACCCAAAGAGAAAGTTTCGAAGTGCGTCCTTTGACAGTTTTCGAGACGCTGAAGCTGGTAAGGCAGCTCTACGTAGTACAGGCCCATAGCTCCCCCTCCCCCTGGGAACAGATCTGCACTTCTTCTGGTTTCGAAATAATAGATCTTCAAAATGGCGCCGGTTTAGCGTAACCCAGTGTGTATACCAAGGTTTAAATGGCTTAGAATTGCAAGTAAACAAATATTTTCCCATGTTAAAATTACGACAAACTAATTATTTTTAAATTTTTAAAAAAGTAGTAGGGTTTCATCACCCCCAAAAATAATCTGACACCTATGTGGATATTAAGTTCGAAACTTTGCTTTTTTTGAAATTCGAAACTTCGCTTTTTTGGCACACCCTTATATTTATATAATTTAACAAATATGTTAAATAACCGTAGCAAGGTTCCACTGGAAGCAATTGCACAGGTCGACAAAATTTCTACCCAAACACCGGACTATGATATTCTAACCTAAAAGTGCAAAAATGGCTATTTTTAGCCATATTTGAGGCAATATAACATTGTCAGCAATTTTTTTTCTCTGAAAACTGCTAACACCATCGTTCAGTACTTCTTTTTATCTTCCATTTCCATTTTCGATTATCTCAAACCCAAGTTTTTTCTCCGAGATATGACACACTAACCATTTCAGTTCCACAATGGAAAACTAGCAAAGAAGGCGAAGAGAGACTGAAATGGTTCGTGTGTCATATCTTGGAGAAAAAACTTCGGTTTGAGATGATTAAAAATGTAAATAAAAGGTAAAGAGAAGTACTAAACGATGGCGTTAGCAGTTTTTAAAGGAAAAAATGGCTGGTCCTATCATATTGCCTCAAATATGGCCAAAAATAGTCATTTTTGCACGTTGAGGTTAGGATATCTTAAAAATTTTATGTATAGGGAAAATTGAGGTAACGGATTCGGTTTTAGGGTACCAAAATCATTCGGGCTCACATAGTCCGGTCTTTGGGTACAAAAAATGTCATTTTTGTCGGCCTATGTTGTTATCTATAAAAACGATGCTGGCTTCCAGTAGAACCTCGGTAAATCACACCTATGGCCACTTCTCGCGAGCGTGAGATAAATGACTATAGGGCATGACGAAATCACATCGACAGGCCTCGTAGTTCCAGAAAATTTGGCACTCTCGTTTTGGACCTCGGAGCGTTCAGCAGGGTAGGTTCGCGGCCAGCACTGTAAGAGCGAGAAAGATGGTAGTAGGGCATTCTTAGGGCTGCATTGTGTCTCTAATGATACACCTGACTGACGTAATTCTTGGAACGCCCGAATCGAAATTGCTACAATTGAAAGTCGAGTGTATGTCCTTCTCGCGTGAGTGGGGTACCCGGATAGTATGTGTCGTAGGTAGCAAGGGTGTTGGACCCCTGCTCCGCGGCTTTGTAAAGGAAGGCTTCTTTTCGAATCATCTCGTAATTACTGACCATTTTTATGAGAGGATCTCTTCCATTTGCGACGATGTGAGCTGTACCCAGGATAATTCGGTTACAAAGACATTGGAGATTTAGAAGTCCGCGCCGGCCTTGGCGGCGTGGGATGTACAAGCGCGGAACGAACGGCAAGCATGTTAGTCGCAGATATCTTGTTCAACGCCGACAGATTGGAAGACCAAATCTGTCGAAGGAGATGCTTGTTACCGCTTCGAAGAGCTTCCTTCACTGATGATATATCCTAAATGGGGCTCTCAGGCACGCTTAGTTATAGGTCAAACTTATTCAAGATAGTCATTCAGCTCTCCAGTGCCAAGGTTTCTAATAGCACTCATATTTACAAACTCAGGGTCCTCGGGAACGCCAGCAATTCGTCCTCGCTTTAGATGAATATTGGCACACTTTTCTAATCCAAAGTCCATACCAATCTCTCCTGTGTACCTCTCGATGGCGATTGAAGCATTCCGAAGCTGCCTTGCATCCGACGCATAGATCTTCAGGTCATCCATATGAAATAAATGAGTAACCATATGCACGCGGTGATTAGTGTCACCGCAGAGGTACACAGGATAATTGCCTAGTACGAGGGATAGTGGCAGGAGTGTGGTGCAAAAAAAGGAGAGGGATCATGGCGTCGCCCTGAAAGAGGTCCCTCTAGTTGTTCGCTGTTCGTTGTCACACGATATTTTCCAAAAGAGATAGTCCATCAATAGGAACATGAAACTCTCTATGGATCTCACTATATGTGGATGAACCTTCAAGCTTTATAACAGACAGATACTAAGCCTATGTGGAGTGCGTCTCTACAGCCTTCAATTTTCCTACATACATCATTTGTCAATTAGCAGGAACTTCCGGCAACCTGATACAGCTTTTTTCGATCCACGCTGTGATCATATACAGCATACATGCCCAGCTTGGTGAAATACCCTTCGGAAACACATGTTCCGTGGCCACCATTGTTTCTCCTGAGAGCGGGAGTGGTTGTAGAGGCGGGGGTGTTTGAGGGTGACTAACTTTTCAATATAAAATTTCATTAGTAACTAGAGTTTCAATTATTTTATTTCAGTATGTTTACATTTATTTTCAATGAATGTAATTGAAAAGAGAAGTTTACAAAGTGTTCTTTTGTTGTATATCCACTCTCGCTCTCCAGAAAAAATATTGGTGAACGCGGAACATGTGTTTTAGAAGGGGATTTCCTCGAGCTGGGCATGTCTGATATACAGCGTGTTCAGACAAGTTATTGGCCTGTAGTTCCTTGGGTTGGAAAAATCGCCTTTCGTACATCTCTGTCTACACAGGCTCAATTCCTCGAACAATTCTGTAGTTTAGGATAGCTGTAAAGATCTTATACAGTGCTTATAAGTGCTTTTTTCAACTCTCTGGCAGTGATCGATGGGCATTCCTCCTCAGATGTTATGATGTTTTCGCAAAACTTCTTGAAGCGGATGATATTTTTAGTATCTTCTTTCAACTCCAGTATTTTCAGGATCTTGTATACCTGTCTTCAAAAAGTCTCTATTTCGTTGGGCTTTGGTGGATTTTTGATAGAAACAGGGAGATCGCTGAAGAGGCGCGATTGGTCAGTGAGAAACCATTGATTCTCCACTAGGAGCAACTGCCATCAAAAAATGACACTGGTTCTCAATAGAACCGCGGTAAATCACAGCTGTGGCTACGTCTCACGACCATGAGACGGGTGGTTACAGGGCACGATTAAATCAGAACAACAAGTCAGCGAAATCCTCGTGTGTTTAGAGGACACGAAGCGACCCAAGGATGACAGCTTTCTGCATCCATCTCGCAAGTAAGTTGGAATATTTTTGGCACGCGGGTATTGCTTTAAGGTTACGAACCAGTCCAGAGATAGGCACTTTGATTTCGCAATGACTGATGCAAAACGTGCTGAAGCGCTGGGTGTTTCTGGCACCACAGAGGTGCATAAACGCCATAAAGCCTCCGTGCGTGAGCAGGTATAATGCTGGCCTCGTAGTAGTTTAGTAAGTCATCCTTGAGTTGATTCTTCCACTCAGTGTGCGGGTTTCGCTGGTTCGTCGTCGTGTTACAATAAAAAAAAATTTTCAGCACCCTGAACTCTTGGGTGATCGGCACTGTTTGCCGACCCATTGTCGGGTCCTCTGCGCATCCGATCGTTTTTAACAGCATCTACAACTTTTTGGTGGTTCGGTGGTGTCATTGTTGTTCTTAGGAGCAACTAGGGAAAGGGTTCTTCCGTCCTTGTAGAGCGCAAACCCTTGGTACAGGGACCCTCTATCCGCAACCCCAGGACGCGTTCGGTGG
>CAKNXH010054483.1:43925-57626 GCA_932178445.1 Andricus quercusramuli
GACTTAGAGAGTCTCCTTGAAAGACCCCCCTCTTATATGTGACAAAGCTTGTAGTCACTTGTCTTTTGTCAGATGTTGTGACAAATCTTGTCCGCCACAAGAGCATCAGCTCTTTTATGCATCTCACTATTTTTGGATGCACCTCCATGCACTCAAGGAGCTTGATAAGAAGCTCATTGTTCGTGTTATCGAATGCCTTACGGTAATCAATCCAAGCCATGGGCAGATTGCGTCGATACCTGATCGAGTCCTGGGTAATACACCTGTCTATTAACAGGTTCTCCCTGCAACCTGCCAGCCCTCTCTTGCATCCACGTTGTTCGACTATTGCACTCCATACCGGCTCGATAGATGTCAATATCCTCTCTTTGAGGATGCCAGTGAATAGCTTGTAGCTGGTGTTTAAACAAGCTATGGGCCTGTAGTTCTTTGGACATGACAAATCTCCGGCCTTAGGGATCAATACCGTGCGTCCTTCCACTAGCCACTGCGGGACGGGTTGTTCTCCGTTTAAGAAAGTAGTAAATATACGAGCTAGATGTTGGTGCGTAGAAGTAAACTTCTTACACCAAAAGTTGTTGATTTTATCTGGCCCTGGCGCCGAAAAGTTCTTAGTTCTAGCGATAACTTTCTTCACTTCTTCAGCAGTAATTAGTGGACACTCTTCCTCTGGACCTTGTAACCTTTGCCTTTGGCAAAAGTTACGAAAGAGTGATATATCGGAAGCGTCTTCATTTAGCTGATAAGTATCTCCATATACTTGCTCCCAGAAGACTTGAATCTCTTCTCGACTAGGCGGATTTTTAACTACACATGACGCTTTATTGAACAGACGGGAAGGATTAGTAGAAAAGGTGGAATTTTCCTGAATCTACTTAACTCGCCGTTCAAGGCGCTGTTTCGCTGTTGAAAGAGATCTTACTTTTTGCGTCCAGTGCTGCTTGCTGGTCGACAGTTTACACTTGTTCAGGGTGTGATTTGCTTTCCTCAAGTTTCGAGCAAGTGCCCTAACTTTTGGAGTGAACTTTTTATTTGATGTTATGTAGCTAATCACGCACTGAACATTTGATGCATGCCGTCTCGCCGTTTCAATTTTGAACTGAAGCTGTGCAATACGCTCGCGTGTCTTACTCAGACGTACCGAAGTATCGTTACTTCTATCGTCGCTAAACAGGGAGACCGCCTTCTCGTGAACTACACAGTTCAGATTCCAGAGATTAACATCTTCGGGGAACAAATCGCGGAGAGCAGTATTAGCTTCAGCTAATTTGTCCATCCTGAGGAAGACTTTTTGGTGGATAGATTTCCTACTTCTCATGTTGGCATTATCGGGTATCTGCAAAGGTGGTCTTGCTGGAACGGGTGGAATGTTCGCTGGAGGATGTTGCTCCTCTTCCTGTTGATAAAGAGCTTCATATCCGTTTTTTCGCAAGAAGGATACCTGATCCCTTAAATACTGAGGCGTTTAATGATCATATTCCGGGTGCATATTGCCCCAACCGTCATGTAACCTCTTCATGAATCCTCTCCGCGCCGGTGAGCTTCTTTGCCAACAGGTAAGAAGGTCCCTCCTGAGTTGGTCCGACCATTTAAATCGATGTTCTCGCGTTTGTCCGGGGTCATTGCCTGGTCGTCGCCTCGGTTCGTTCCTATTGCCACTCCCAACTGAACCATGGCCTCCATCCGAGAGAGGCCTATTGTGGGTGGCACTGCGCGATACTTGTGTCGTAACCGCATAACTCGTTGAATTGGGGAGTTAGCCCAAAGCATCGCGGCTGACTGCAAGATCCGGAGCTCTCGGGCGATGGGGTCGCCATATCCCTAGTGATTCCTTCTCCGGTTAGTTGGCAGCTTAAACACCAAGATACTGCCTCTGTTCTTGCAGCGGGATATGACCTTGCTGCAGGTGCAGACTCTTGCATATTGCGCTGCGGTCGCGTGTGCCAGGATGATGAGCATAAAACTCAGAGGCCAGGCTACTATCAACTATGCCCCAAGAAATTATTATTATTTTTGAATATTATTATTTATAATATATTATGTAGATATAGACTTGAACATTTTCAAGAAATACAATTAAAATTTTTTGTAATTCAAAAGATTGAAACATTTTTCTATGATGAATTAAAGTGCCCATTCAGTGAACGCAAGTAAAGACATTTATAGTGAATCCGAAGCACTACATCACACCGCAGCAGTTATCTTCTTTGTAGTTAAGGTTCACATTCCGATCGATACTTCAATCTTCTATGTTATCTGTTATTCTTTACCCACCTCTATTATAAATTGTTTATTTGCTGTTTCGACTGTGTTGGCTGTATTACACATTTTACAAACCTAAATTATTTACAGGAGGAGGTTTGCCAATCGGGTCGATCTTACTCATTGGTAAGTATTGCTATTTTTTCTCCTTCGAAGTTCAATAATCAAAACAACTCAGTCGTGAATTTATACAACTGTTTTTTTCAGAGGAAGACACCTACGGAAATTATGCAAACATTATGTTAAAATATTTTATAGCCGAAGGCATAGTGGTATCTCACAATAGCTTTATTGCTTCTCGTGATACAAAACCTGCTCAATTTCTTTCTGAAATTCCTGCAGTTGCATGTGATTCTTCCACTGGGAATAAAACCGAAACCAATGAAGAGATGCAGATTGCATGGAGGTATCAGAACCTTAGACTCGTTGATACTTCACCTTCTGGAAGTCAAGTCTTTGGTCACTATTTTGACCTGACGAAAACTATGGATAAGGAACAAATTGATAGGACTCAAATAACTGAATGGAATGGTGAAAATATACTCTGTAGGACGAACGCCTTTGAAAAACAGGAGTTCGTAGATTTACTGAAATCTGTGGAAGAAACTTTATCAAACGGGCAATTTTTGGTTTCGGATTCTCCGGAAAAGAGGAATATCTTGAGAATAGCTATTCGATCTTTAGGATCTAGGTTATGGATGTGCGACAAGGAGGAGGACACGAAAAATGATCTTTTAAGGTTTCTCTATTGTTTTCGAGCCCTACTAAGGAATTCTTATGCCGTTGCGACAATCACGTTCCCCGTACAGTTTTATCACAACGAGGTAAATGGAGATTTTATGTACAACTATCAGGGTATACTTTTATTTTAATTTTTGTTGCAAAACTGTTTTATTTTAATCTTTCTGTGGGGATAGACCACCTCACTTCATAACTTTATAAATCAAGCTTTATTTTAGATTTAGAGGTATCAAAAACTGAACTTCAAATTAGGGGAGACCGTGGCGAGGTGATTATGGATCTTTTGATTATGAATTTTGATTTGATGAATTTTTTGAAGTTGAATACTTAATTTATTATTTTTCTATACAGTATGATATGTTTCTCTAAAAGGACATGATTCCGATATTTCAATTTCTGCGTGTAGCATAATTTGACAAAGTATATAATTCACTTTTGATTCGATATAATCATGCTAAAGCCAGGACAGTTTTTCTCGAGCCTCTATTCATGCAATACTAGCCTGGCGCTACACTGGCGATGTCTAGTTTTTCTACGTGTTTGATTCAAACCTTTCTGCTGTCTAGTCCCAGTCTTGGCATTATCTAGGAGTTCATTAGGAATTTGAATATATAAAAAATGTCCAGATTTTAGCTAGTTTCTAGAAAGAATCACGGTTTGGACTTGAACAAAAATTACAGAAGTGAATTCAGAAAATACTGATTTTGGAATTAAAAGATTTAGGAAATTACAATACATAATTGCATGAATGCACAATTAATAATTAAATGTACAATATTGCATATTTAAGATAATAAACAATAATTAATGAAGGTGATTGAAATCTTAATATACGAACTATATTTTTAACAACGATTGATTTTTTTTTTTCAATCGAATTATATAGTAAAGTTATAATGAATTTATATTAAATTTACAATAATTATAATATGTATAATGCTTTGTATTATATTTGTAATATTCCAGAAAATCAAATTTTAACATAAATGATTTATTAAATTTATTTTCATTATTTATTGATTGCGTAAATTATAAGTAAGCCTCACGTATTAATTTTTATGTAATATTGTAATTAGGCGAGGAAACTCGAAGAAAACATCACAGATTACAGGAATATAATATCTCATTCAGTTTTTCCATTTACAAATAAAACGTTGCATAATAAGTAGTTTTCACTTGTTACACAATGCAGTTGTCAACCGTTAGCAAAATGTTGATACCCTGGATTTTTGTGTGCAATCGTCTAAGGGGACCGGAATCTTAAAAGTCACCAAATTCATACTTTTTAAATATAAATTTGTAGAAGATGAAGAGACGGAATTTTTTTCTATTTCCTGTTTTTCCATCGGACGAGTATTTTTGAAAACCTGAAAAAAAAAATTTTGTCCCTAAAATGGTTTGAAACTTCGATGTACACACGAAATATACCCTATCGATGCCCACAAACTGAAGAAAAAACTGAAATCGCCTATTGTTTAATAATATTCAATTGCAAATTGTAATAGATCGGTAATCCCGTTTTTTCAGTTTTGCCGACAAAAAATGTCGAGCTTTTTGGAAATTTTCAAATCGATTCATTGAAAAGTGGCGGAAATTCAACTTTAAAGCTCCATCGATACTTTTTGTCGGCGAAACTGAAAAAAACGAGTTCCCGATCTGTCTCAATTTGCAATTAAATATTATTGAACAATAGACGATTTTCAAATTTTTCTTCAGTTTTTAGGCATCACTAGGGTATATTTCGTGCGTAGATCAAAGTTTTAAAGAATTCCAATAATATTTGCCCAACTTACGATCATTTATTTCTTAAAAAGTAGTTGAATTCGTGGTTTTTTCTCACTTTTTCATGCTTATTATTACAAATAATTAACCGTTGAAAACAACAGCAAATAGAAAAAAGTTCCGTCTCGCCATTTTCTCCAAACCTATATTTGAAAAAAATTATGTTTGTGACTTTCAAGATTTTCGTCTGACGACACGTTTGGACAATACTTTCACCCAATCTCGAACGCAGGTCGAGTTTCTCGATCCAGACCCTTAATTGCTGTTTTCTTTTAATTTATTTTTGCTCAGAAAACACAAACAAAGGACATCGAACAAAATTTGAAAACATTGGTCAACACTAAGCTCGAGACGGGACCCAATACGATCGCGTTTTTCGCGCGTTCACTTCAACCTACGCTGCCTTGCTCATTTTTCGTTTAAAAAATCTGAAACTTTGCAAAAAACTTCTTTCAACCCTTATGAAGAACTTCTCCGCGGAAAGTGGTTTGAGCTCGAAAATTCCCTCGATACTTTTTTCCGCCGAAAGTGCAAAAGCATGGTATTAAATAGCTATTGACAAACATCGACATATTGTTAAACAATGAACTTTTGTATACACGAATCGAATTCTGTAGGCACCGACAGAGTATAATACGCTTGGGGTTCAAATTTCAAGTTATTTCGTTGAAATGAAAA
Source organism: Andricus quercusramuli (assembly GCA_932178445.1). Taxonomy (NCBI): domain Eukaryota; kingdom Metazoa; phylum Arthropoda; class Insecta; order Hymenoptera; family Cynipidae; genus Andricus; species Andricus quercusramuli. Next base: position 49,389 of record CAKNXH010054483.1, read on the forward strand.
GAAGTTGCGGCGATTTTATTTTAAAAAACGCATTAAATTCCGCTCGTCGAAATTTGCAGTTTATATTTTATTTTTCACAAAGTTGAAATCGCACAAAAAATTTTTTTACACAAAAATTATGCTCTTCATCAAGCTCTATATGCTATTATTTTTTTCGAGAGGCTTTCTTCAAATTTGAGTTTTAGATAATTTTTCGCGTCACTTATCTCGAGTGCATTATTGCATCCTGGCCCTCATTTATCATTTTCACTCGATATGAGACAACTCAACTATTTATTATTTTTTGTTAGTAGAAGATTATTTTTAGTAATTTTTGTACATATACCAAATTATTTAAAGTATTGTAAGAATAGAGATGAGCATCATGACAAAATATAATTGTTTTGAAGTTTGAGCAATAAGATTATTCGTACCTACTCAATATTAATACTCCCTAATATGTTCAACAAATAAATGTTCAACAATAAACGAATTTTTCCTTATATATTTCATTTTTATAATTTCAAGTAAATAAATCAGAATCATTAAAGACATTTTTTTCATTAAATGTCTTTATTAACATCTACTATTGAATTAACATTTAGTTGAAAATTTTCACTCATAAAATATTCCTAAACATTTTTAAAAATAATTTATAAACTTTTTTTTTAAAATCATATATAAAAACCATAATTTTTCACTTCATAAAAATGGCGATTCTTTCTGCAAAATAAAAGAAATGTAATATAAATTTTCGAAGAAAGATATTTTAGAAGCAAGACAGGAGCGTCTCTTCTCTCCCCATTATACCAGCTCATTTCGTCCCAAATCACAATTATGATTAAAACTTCAATATTACATTTTTTCATTAATTAATTGTGCATAAATGTGTTAGTAAATTTAAGTTCGATAAATTAACTTCACGACAAAACTTAGATTTAAAATATTATCTGTTATATTCAATAATTTATTTTTGTTTTAAAATACCATAGAATAGCAGGATTCAGGTGTTGAAACTTTAATAATTTTTATTTTTACTTCATTTAATTTTTTTTCTCGAGTAATTCAATATCATTCAACCTTTTATAAAATATTAAGAATTGCATTATTATTAAGTACAACTGAAATCGCGCGCCAAAAAGGAGCCTTCCCACTAAAATTTCTATTTCGAGAAAAATAGAAGGAAGTGAATTCACATCAATTTGAATTAATAATTATATAAATACTTTCAACTGAGGCTACATAACTTCCATATATCGTGTTTACGGAAAAGGGATCTAACTAATTTTTCTGCTAAAATATTCATTTTCCACGATTCATATTCTATATGTCTTTTAGGGAAATTAGCCACAGTTTCTTGTATAGTCTTTATTTCTGAATAGTTTCCTTCTACTCCTTTTGATTTAGTACTCAAGATTTAAAAACTATATGGGAAAATTAAAATAATATGCAACTTTTGAACCTTATTTTATTGAAGGTTGTTCTGATTGACTGTACTTTTTATTGAGTATATTTTACTTGCGGTCCTTGCGAAATTTTATGGATATTATAAAAAGTATAAAATAATGTTCTTTGATTGATCGTGAAGAAATAACATAAACATGACGTGTACCAAAGAAAGGGGGCTTACTCTAAATAATCGAAATCGAGGTTTTTACACCTTTCGATAGTTTTTGAGTTGCTCTTTTTAATGAAACCATCGAAAAAAAAATTCCGAGCGTTATTATTGCTAATAATTGAGTTGTTAGTTACCCGCGAAATCGGGCTTTCGCTCGACAGCTCGAGATCCCGTGAAACATCTCCCACCACTCACCGCTACATCTCCGCGTCTCATCTATACCCCGTCCGTGAGCCGCGTTTACGAGCTATCTCATTCTTTTTTCTATAGCCAAAATAGGCGCCGCTATATGCGTGTGCGGAGCGTTGTGTTCTTACATGCATCTTGCATTGTCAGCTAGATGCGTCCGCGGATTAACACTCGGCACCTGCGCTACCGTCAGAACCGATGCGACAAAAGGTTATTTATAGTACTAACGAGCGAACCGGCAGGTCGTACTGCTTAATTGGGATCTGAAATACAGCGATACGCTATCTGGTGGCTAAATGTGGTACTAAAACAACGAGGTCAGTTTTAAACGGCCGCATTACTAATGCGCTGAAATTAAATTTTATTCTGATTAAAATTGAGTAAAAGTTATTATTGGTGAAGTGATTTAATAGAAAAAAATGTCTGATAAAGTTAAAGTAGACGATCGGGGAATGAAATTCAGTCCCAGGAAAACGAAAAGTAAAAGCTTTTGTGCTATTTATGGATGCTCAAGCAAAGCCTGTAAAAATTCAGATGCGCGGTTCCGTCAATTTCCTGATAGTAAAAAAAGTTGTGTGAAAGTGATTAACAAAAGCGGATTGAAGAAACGATTAATCTCTTAGCGGGGCTGGATCATAATCTTCAAGTGCTTTTGCTTGTGGAGTGTTCCACAAACATTTCATGTCCGTGCAAGATACCAGCTCTAAACTCCTTATATCAGTACTATAATAAAAAATATATATTTCAAATCAATTTTACAAAATGAATCTAAAAAGGATCATTACAAAACACGCTTTCATAGATATAAACATAGAAAATAATGAGTTAAGCAAAATAAATTCGGATTTCTTTGGTTTGTTATGACAGCACAACATAACCTCCAAATTAGAAAATCAGGTTTTTTGTCAAAATAGGGTATAATTTCCATGAATTATGCAAATTGATAGTTCCTAAGTATAACTTTTATCATTGCAATATTAAATAAAATACTTTTTGATTGTATAAAGCATATTTATGATAGATACTTACGAGTATGAAAATGCAATAAAACTGCGTTTGCCCTTTTCACTCAAACCTGCCTTGTAGCTACATTTCATAGATTTTATAATAATGCCCTAAAAGCTTATTTTGCCTTTAATTTCGTGAGGCATTTCTTCAAGATGTAAAGATTGCAAAGAAAGTGCAATTAAATTGATATTGTTTTTGATGTTCAAATCGTTGGGCATTTTGCCACAGAATAAAATATGTCCAGCATGTAAAACCTTTTCTCCTTCTATAAAATTTCTAGAAGACGGTGTAGAAGCAGTAAATTCGCAAATGTCACTCATGCTTAGCATCATTTCAGTCGTCATTATCGCAAAAAACACTTTAAAACTGTTGGTATCGCGTGTATTATTTCAAAAGTGACCTCGTTGTTTCCACCATATGCCTGTCACGTGACGATGTGACGTCATGATTTCAGATCCCAATAGAGCAGTCGGGAATTTTGTTGTAGAATTTTAGTATTCAGTAAAGTGGGAAATTGAAATGGTTAATTTCCATTTCTAAAAAAATAAAATAAACTTAAATTCAGTTATTTACGACACGTGAGAATGTGGCGGTAAGAGAAAAGGGAAGATTTCGTGAGTCTTACCTCTCTCCTAAAAGTCGCTTCTATCGGGTCGACTTCGACCGCTCGCTCTGAAAAATCTCACTTTTCAGATTAAGATCCTTTCTTCGGCGCAAGTCACAAATAAATTTACTGGAGAAATCGTAAGCCTTTGTGTAAAATTTATAAGAGATGCAGGGTTATATTGTCAGTACTATTTTTCATCATTTTTGATTAATTTTTCTATAAAGATTTAAAAAAATTAAAATATATGTTTAACAGAATTGATTTTGCCGGTTTCACAAAATGCACTTCCTGCTCTCCACGACATGAAAAAATATGTTCAATAATTATTTATATTGGTTAATCACATTTGTGACAGTTTGAAAAAATAATGAGTTTGTGTGTAGCCTAGCTGGGGACATCGGTGACACTGTTTATTTGTGCGTCTTGAGGACACGAAGCGACCCAAGGATGACAGCTTTCTGCATCCATCTCGCAAGTGCCTTGGCATATTTTTGGCATGCGGGTATGGCTTTTAGGTTACGAACCAGTGATAATTTAGCACCTCCGAGAGTACCTATCACAAGGACAATTACTCGTACCGAATATTTTGGGTACAGTCGTTGCAGCTCTCTTTTAAGGTCTTGATACCTCTCCTCTTTTTCTTTCTCCTTTGCAGTGATGTTGTATGCAGACGGAGCCGAGAATTCGATCACGAATATCATTCGTTTTTTGAAGTCCTGGAGAACAATGTCAGGTCTCGAGTGAGCAACGGAGACTGCTGCCCGGAAATCGTAGTTCCAGAAGATTTGGCACTTCTCATTTCAGACAATTGACTCTATATTCCTTGGAGCGTTCGTCAGGGCAGGGTCGCGACCAACACCGTAAGAGCGACAAAGGTGGTAATAATGTACTCTTAGGGCCGCATTATGTCTATAGATATACGTTGTTCCTGCGTGGGTCGGACACCCCGATAGTATGTGTTCTAGGTACTCAACGTGTGCATGACACGCTTTGCACCTATCACTGGGAACCTCTTGACATAAAATGCGGGCGCGGTATGCTAAGGTGGAGATTACACCGTCCTGGCATGCGAAAATGAAGCCCTCTGTACCTGAATTGAGCCCTGATGATTTGAGGAAAGCAAAAGTTGGCTCCTTTGACAAGGTCTGCTTTTCTACATTTCTGTGAAAGTTTCCGTGCATATGCTTGTCGAGTAGCTCTTGGTGAAATTTTCTAACCTTTGCTTTCTTTACTTCGGCTTTTAGACGTGAAGCATCTAGATGGAGTAATGCACTTTCCTCACTTCTGATGTTGAAATTCAGGCCAAGGGCCTCGGCAGCTTGCTCCGCGGCTTTGTAAAGGAACGCTCCTTCGCCAATCATCTCGTGGTTTCTGACCATCTTTAGGAGAGGATCTCTGCCATTCGCAACTATGTAAGCTGTACTTGAAACAATTCGGTTATGAAGACATTGGAGATTCAGAAGTCCGCGTCCGCCTTGACGGCGTGAAATGTATAATCGCGGAACTGACGAATTGATATGCAAGCTTTTATGCATATGCATGATCTTATGCGTGGCGACACCAAGGGCCTTAAGCTCGTTCTTCGTCCATTGAACCACCCCAAACGAGTAGAGTAGAACCGGGACGGCAAGCATGTTAGTCGCAGATTCCTTGTTCAACGCCGACAGATTGGAAGACCAAATCTGTCTAAGAAGATGCTTGTACCTGCTTCGGAGAGACTCCTTCACTGATGTTACGTCCTGAATACGGCTTTGAGGCACGCCCAGGTATGTATAGGTCTCTCCAGTTTTAAGATGTCTAATAACACTTATATCTACAAGCTCAGGGTCCTTGGGAACGCCAGTAATCTTTCCTTTCTTCAAATGAATTTTGGCACACTTGTCCAAACCAAAGTCCATCCCAATCGCTCCTGTGTAGTTCTTGACGATATTTATAGCAGATTGAAGTTTGCTTTTACCAGAGGCATAGATCTTCAGGTCATCCATATAAAATACATGAGTGACCTTATGCTCGCGCTGATTAGTGTCGCCACAGAGGTATCCAGGAGAATTTCGTAGTGCGAGAGATAGAGGCAGAAGTGTGATGCAAAAAAGCAAAGGGCTCATGGTATCACCTTGAAAGACGCCTCTCTGGAAGGTGACCTTGTTCGTCGTCAGACGATGATTCCTAGATGAGATGGTAAATCTAGTTTTCCAAAGAGGCATCAATCTCTCTATGCATCTTACTATGTGTGGATGTACCTTCAAGCTTTCCAACAGGCAGATGATAAGTCTATGAGAGGTTGAATCGAAAGCTTTCCGGTAGTCAATCCAGGTCATTGACAGGACGCGCTGATGGGCTGCAGCGTCTTTACAGACGCACCTGTCAATTAGCAGGTTCTCTCGACAGCCTGCTACACCTTTTTTCGAGCCACGTTGTTCGTACATCTCTCGCCATACAGGCTCAATTCGTCGAACAATCCTGTTGTTTAGGACAGCTGTAAAGATCTTATACAGTGTGTTTAAACAAGTTATTGGCCTGTAATTCTCTGGTCTGGACAAGTTGTCTTTTTTCGGTAGGAGTATAGTGCGTCCTAACACCAGCCACTGTGGAATGGGCGTCTCCGACTTTAAATATGAGGCGAATATGCGGGCCAAATGTTGGTGTATAGAAGTAAACTTCTTCCACCAAAAGTTCTTCGTACAATCTGGTCCAGCACCGGAAAAGTTCTTCGTGCCTTTAAGTGCTTTTTTCACCTCTTCGGCAGTGACTGATTGGCACTCCTCCTCAGATTTTATGAGGCTGTCGCAAAACTCCTTGAAGCGGATGATATTGTCAGTGTCTTCTTCCAACTCTAGTTTTTTCGGGATCTTGTACACCTCTCTCCAAAAAGTCTCTACCTCCTTGGGCTTGGGTGGATTTTTTACAAAAACAGGGGGATCACTGAGGAGGCGTGATGGGTCAGCAAGAAACTGTTGATTCTCCCTGTTCCATCTCTCCCTCTTCTGTATCCTCCTCCCTGCGTCAGATAACAGCCTTATTTTGCCAACAATATGCTGCTTGATTGTCAACAGCTTTGACTTGTTCAGTGTGTGATTCAAGGTCCTTAGTTCTTGGGCGAACTTTCGAACCCTTTTCGTGAACGGTCTACCAGATGTTATGTAGTCAATCACACATAGAACACGGGACGCATTCTGTCTTGCCCATCCAATTTTCTTGTTCAGTTGATGCAAGCGTCTTCTGGTCTTCTGATCCATCGTCGGTTTCAGCCTTCGATTTGAATCAGCCAAAGCTCTCGCAGCACCATAAACTGAGCAATTGATGGTCCAGAGGTCGGACTCTTGCGAGATATCTCCACGAAGGGAGGCATCCATTTCAGCCAGATCTTGGGGCTTAAGAGGAACTTGCATGTTGATGTTCCTCCTTGTACTGAAATTGCGATCATCTTCCAGAAGGTGCCTGCTTTCTGCGGTTGGTCTTAATGTCGTTTCATCTTCGTCTGCAGCTTGTTCAAGCAGCGGTTGAGGAAGCGCTCCGCGTACATATCCATTTTTCCGGAGGTAGTCGGCTTGATTTCGCAAAGACTGATGCGAAACGTATTGAAGCTCTGGGTGTTTCTGGCACCACAGAGTATGCATACGCGCCATAAAGCCTCCGCGAACAGGGATAATACTGGCATCGTAGCAGTCTAGCACGTCATTCTTAAGTTGATCCGTCCACTGAATGTGGGCGTTTCGCCGGTTCGTCGTCGTGTTTCCATCTAAATTATTTTCAGCACCCCGAACTGTAGGATGATCGGCATTGTTTGCCAATCCATTCTCGGGTGCTCTGCGCGTTCGATCGTTTTGAACCGCATCTACAATATTTTGGTGGTTTGTTGGTTTCATTGTTGTTCCCACGAGCAGCTAGGGAAAGGGTTTGTCAATCCTTGTAGAGCCCCGCGTGCAAGGACATATATATATATATATATATATATATATATATATATATGAACGCGTCGGTTTATACTCCTTTACAGGCATTTGCGATTTCGAGAGAGAACCTGGTTGTACCGGGGGACCCTGTCCATATTTCCAAATGCTAGTCTAGTTTGAGACTATTTCATATTTTCATATTTCTAAAACTTCGGGGCTAAAATTTTGGAAAGTATAAATTCATAAATTCAGAGATTTTATCTGAAAAGCAAGCATCGTTCAGAGACGCTTGCTTTCTCACATCCGCCCCAAGTTGAGAATAATAGAGGGCTACCTGCGGTGCGACATTCCTCAGCTGCGAAGGGACGCGAACGTGCCCGAGCGACTCCCTCGCATCTCGAGGACCGAGAGGCCTGAGCGACAGGTCATAAAGCCTGGTGCGATATTTTGATGCTAAAGTGGCCCAATTAAGGATAATCCCTGTTAATAATAAAATCGTAATTATTAGAGGTATTATCTGAGGTTTATAGTCTGAGGCTTGGCATCAAGAGAGTCACATCTGTCTTTATCGAGCGAATCCTTGCTTTTACGGAAAAGCAATCACCTGTTCTGGTCAGTGACCTGTAAATTGTAGGCCAAAATAAAGTGCGATAGCTTATTTTGGAAAACGGGCAGTTATTCTTTCGGTATAAAGAATAAACTGCAATCTTTTATACTTCGCGTGTTCAACTTATATTCTTAGGATCGAGAACCGTTAGTCTCGCTATAATTATTCCTATTAGTTTTATAATTTCGTCTGATCATTTTATATCAATTTTACTCTCGTTTGTTAGCATCACAATAAAGTGATCTAGGATTATTTGTGTATAAACTCTCACTAGAACTTAGCTGTGTCACAATCTAGTACGTAATCTCTTTAGTGTTGCTGCAAAGCATCTCATTAG
>CAKNXH010054485.1:0-16629 GCA_932178445.1 Andricus quercusramuli
AGACAAAAAACATTAACATCATATAAAATTAATATTTCACTGGTCAACAACCTTAACATCAAAAATAATAAAATCACTCTCATGTTGGAATGATAATACAAGTATAGAATGACGTCGACATTCAGCTTGTAGGAGTTTTGAAGAAAATCTTCTCGTGTCTCTGTAGCTTAATTGGTTAAAGCATCAGACCGGAAATCTGAAAGTTCTGGTGTTCGAATCCCAGTGGAGGTAGAGAGATTTTTTTCAGAAACTCAAAAAATTAATTATCAATATTTTATGAATATTGATTTTAGACCAAGTAGACAAAAAACATTAACATCATATAAAAAAAAATATAATATAATATAATTCAAAAAAAATAATTTTTTTTATGGTGTGGTATAGATCCGGAATTCCCCATGATATAAAAAAGTACATTTGAATATGTGCATGATTGTATAGTATACGGGGCATTATATATATTATTATATTATCAGTAAACTTTAGTACAAAATTGAATTGTTTTGTGAATAAACACGCTTTTTTGATAGAAAACTTATTCACTTCAATAAAAATTTTAATACTTCATTTTTGTTTCAAAAGTGACTTTTTAATTTAAAAATTCAACTATTTAGTTAAAATTTTGTAGAAACGAAAAAAATATGAACTGAAAATTAATCAAATTAAATTTGGACTACTATCGGATCCATTGTTCAAACTATTTATATAAAATTTTATGTAATTTGTTTAGAATTTGTCTTTTTTCGTTGGAAATTGATATTTTTTTAGTTGAAAATTCTACTGTCATATGGAAAATTCTTATTTTTGTGTCAAAAATTTAACAATTTGGTATAAAATTCAACAATTCGGCAGAAAATAAAAATGTTTTGTAGAAAAATCAATTTTTTTTTATTAAAAATTTATTCTCCTCACAGAAAATTCCACTACATTTTTGTTTAAAAATATATCTTTTTACGGATTATGAAAGGTTTTACGATAATGATTTTTTTCCTTAAGATGCCATAGAAAATTTAAATTAATTGCAGAATTTTTTCAAAATTTTAGGGAAAATTCGAATCATTTTGAAAGATATTTAGAATTTCTTTTAAAAATATCAAAAATAATTTAAATTTTGAAAATATTTCCAAGAAACTTAGAAAAAAAGTAGATTTTTGAAATTTTCGGAATAAAATGTTGAAGTTCTTTGAAGATTTTTGAAATTGTTAAAAACAAATCCAGAAGAAAATAAAAATATTTCTAAACTTTGAAAGGTTTCTGAAAATGTATAATATTTTATTTAATTTTTTCCAAACGTGAATAAGTTCCAAATATCTTTTAAACTGACTCAAATTATTCCTAAACTTATGTAAAATTCTGTACAATGAGAAAAAAAATGTTTAGAAATTTTCTAAATACTTTTTCGACATATATGAAATCTTGAAAAATCTTTGTTAACTTTCGCGAGAAACGTAGGAAAATTATATTTACATAACTTTAAAACAAATAAACAAGGGAACCTAGAAAATAAATAGTTATTCGAAATTTGTATTTTGTATTAAAAATTATTTTTCTCTTCAAATTATAATTTGCCATCTTTTTGATTTGAATTCCCGCTTGGTATGAGAAAGTAAATTTGAATATACGCATGATTCTATAGTACACGATTTATGTTATATGTTTGAAAAATTAGAAAAAAATATCGAATAACAAAATTGAACTTAACAAGTGATTAAAGAACAACAAGAAATTCATTATTATAGGACAATACAGTTTCAAATGTTGACAGCCGAAAGTTTATTGTCTGAGTGTTAGACTGACCGTAGGTTGGGACGCGGGGAATTCCCCAAGCACTCATCTTGTCTGGCGGCGTCAAACAATTATGTTGTTAGGATAAACGGATATTTTTATAATAATCCAAGAAATATTAATAAGAAAATAAACCGTTTATATGTAGAAAAAATGAGCTGAAAATTTGAAAGTTTCATTGCTATCTAAATGAGGAAGCCACCTCTGTTTTTTTCTTCTTCTCTAAACTTTAAATGCTTTATTTAGTTTAAGTGTATTCTGAAATTAAAACTCTAGTGAAGTTGAAGAAGGACTAAAAGCATACCTTCCAGAGTGGAAAACTTCAGATATTCTACTTCCCTAATAGAACGGAACGTTCCAGCAGAACGTTCCAGGAACGTTCCCGAGACGTGTAAAATGTCCGCCGCTTGGGAACGTTCCAGGAACGTTCCAAACATAAATTAACGTCATTGTTATTATTATCAATAAATAACGCGTGAACCGTAAGTGATAGGTCAAAATCGATGTCAATTTATGATACGGATATCATATTATTGTGTAGTATATGTGGTACTCAATACTCAGAAGATATCCATTCTTACCTATCTCTTACGGTTTACGAGATAATTGTTGTTAAAAATAACAATAATGGAAGGTTCCCCTCAGGTCCTAGTGGAACGTTCCGTGCTATTAGGGTTCTTCTACAGTCTTATGAACTTCATTCAGATGTTGATAAAGGATGTCGAATGATAAAGTTCTTTTTTTATATTCATAAATTGAAATATAAATATTTCTTCAACATGAGATTAATCATACGAAATAACAAGCGCAATGCTCATTATAACAAATTAAACAATCCTGTAGGTCGTAGATTAATCATAGATTTAGATCATTCATACGCTCAGAACTAATTAATTATTATTCAAACACAGACAATCTTCTGATTTTTAAATTGTAAAATAATAAAAATAAGTCTAAAAATGTATCATGTGCCCAGGAAGAAAGAACCCATTGAAAAGGCGACTCCGTCAATTGCGTATCTGTCATTTGCAGATTGAGATTTTTAAAACTGAATGGGTTTGCGACTATGTGAATCGGTCAGTTTCTCGAATGGTTTTGAATCTGCAATGTACTACACCCTAATAGCACGGAACGTTCCAGGGAGGTGTAAAATGTCCGCCGCTTGGGAACGCTCCACTGGAACGTTCCAAACATAAATTAACGTTATTGTTATTATTATCAATAAAAAACGCGTAAAACGTAAGTGATAGGTCAAAATCGATGTCAATTTATGATACGGATATCATATTATAGTGTAGTATATGTGGTACTCAAAACTAAAAAAAGTCATCCATTCTTACCTATCTCTTACGGTTTACGAGATAATTGTTGTTAAAAACAACAATAAGGGAAGGTTCCCCTCAGGTCCCAGTGGAACGTTACCAAGGGCGGACATTTTACACGTTCCGGGAACGTTCCGAAGGTGCCCCCGGAACGTTCCCGGAACGTGCAGTGCTATTAGGGCAATGACCGATTTTTTGCAGGTTAGGCTGCCATATTTCACATGATTTTTAAAATTTATAAATTATTGATAGATTGAGAAAAATCATACGCAAGGCTACTAGAATCCTTTTGCTATTCTATTTTAAGAGAATGTGAAGGCTTTTGTGGCTTATAAGTCTGTCACAAAAATAATAACGAGTAAAATTCTGTTAAAAACCAATCGGCGGCAATCTGGAATGCCAGTGACAGATACGTTATTCAAACGACTTCGAAACCCATTCAAAGCAAGTGAATGGATTTTTGTTTCCTGGGTAGGAAAATAAAAAATAATCTCAGCAAAAAGGCATTATATTATTTCCGTGGGTTTTATCTATTTATTATTTATTGTATATAATTATATTTATTTAATTTTTCATTTTTATAAATTAAAATATAAACATTTCTATTGCAGTCTGCTATTTTTCTATTGTCAGACTAAAATTTTGCTAAGTTGCCTATCGTAAGGGGCAATGAGCAGTCTGACAAATTTGAAAATAACGCGCGGTCCAGCACGATCTCCGGTTGCAGAGCTTGTGCGCATTGGGGTCGACTGTATGGATCCTCCGCACGGTATCTTGTGTGCAATTGTCTATATTGACTAAATCTAAAATTCGAAATCCGCGCCAAATGATTAACCAATAAGGTTTACGCACTGCGCATGAAGTTAGCTAACAGGTAACGTAGAATGAGGAACGCAATATGAAGTTGTCTGAAATGCATGTCCTTTTTAGAAAAGGATTACCAATAAAATATAAAAATTCTTTTAATCTCAATTCCGAATTTTCTGTTGATCACATTAATATTATTATCACACATGTGTTACGTCTTAATCAACATAACTTACCTTATATTTTATTAAATAAAGATGGTTCCTCGTTTTAGATTTTAATGTAAATTAAAAAACTGGGATGAGGATAACTACGGTCTACAGAAATAAATTAATAAGATTTGAATATAAATTAATTAAAGTTTATTAGAACAATAGCAATTTTACTGAGATGAAGTACAAAAAGGTTGATTTGAGATTAATGCAGCTGGATGAGTACTCTTGCTTTGACTTGCCTCTTCTCGTTTAGTTTTAGTCCACCTTAAACAGGGATGACTAGTTAAACAAACGATAGAGTAAGAGAAATGAAACGAGAAAGCGAGATAATTTACTACTTACTTATTTGTGGTTGATGTGTTGCACCCTCTTGTCGGAGCTCTTTGTGGGACCCGTAGGGGGCGAGTATACAAGAATGGAGGCTGCGCTGACCAGGTCAGTGGATCTAGGCCTCCCTCGTTTCTTTATTACAGGTGGTGTATTGTGTTTCGATGTGACGCTCCCGCACAGAAGTTAGATTTGAAGAAGATTTTGACGGCCCGAGTATTTGGGACCGGAGTTTTAGGGTTTCTACGAATTTGATTGTAGTACTGGGTGTGGTTCTTTAATGGTAGAGAGTCTAAACCGGCCGAACGCAAACATTACGCTACAGCGTAACGGTAAAGTAATGGTAAAGTAATGCTAAAGTAATATGGCATTATAATTAATAAAGGAAACAAAATTAATATGTAAATTGTTGCAATTATAATGAAACGTTAAAATTTACATTAAATGGTCATGCCGTAATTGCAACAAGTTGCTTTCTCAGCGTTAAAAAATAAAAAAACGAAGTGGCTGTCATGCAAGTCTTTCCCTGAAGACTGGCAACCCACTTAAAGCCACGTTAGCGGGTTGCCAATATGCAGGGGCCCGACTGCAATGACGGTCGCTATGTTTTTTTATTTTTTAATGCTGCAAAAGCAACTTGTTGCAATTGCGGCATGACCGTTGAACGTAAATTTCAACGTTTTATTATAATTGCAACAGTTTACATATTAATTTTGTTTCCTTTATTAATTATAATTCCATATTACTTTACCATTACTTTAGCATTACTTTACCGTTACGCTGTAGCGTAATGTTTGCGTTCGGCCGGTCCGCCAGGGTAGGTAGACTGGTTGAACTTCCTAAACTGTGCAGACTGGTTAAAGTCCCTAAACTGACTTCCTGCTTCCAAATCTGCTGTATTTATTCATGAGATCCCTCCTAAGATTCCCGTAGGGGTGAGTGGCATTAGAAGTAGGGATTCATCATGGTTCCAATCATCGTTGATAATTAATTGTGTAAATGAGTGGTAGGGATTTAATTATCCAATGGGCATCGAGATTTTTATGTATGCCCATATACGGAAAGTATCGCAGTAGCTAGGATGCACTATATCCCTTCCTAGTCCAAAGGGTTAATTGATAGGATAGCCAATCAGTGATGAGGAATCGTAATGTGCCCAAATATGGAGAATGGGGCAGTTACCAAATATATGGTATCCCTTCCTAGATGACAAAGGCTGAGATATTCTATTATGTAGAGGGGCATAAGGTTTGCGTGTCTTCTTTGTCAGAGGTTCACCCTCCTACAACTGTCACCTTGATTGAGATATTTATTGCTTTTGTATCGAAGATGCTGGTGTCCCTTGCATAGGCATAAGTAGGTCAAGATGCTTAAATCATGTAGATGAGTAGTATAGGTACCAGCATTTTGTAAACGTATGGGGTTGAGAATCTGGTCTGTTCATAAGGTTGGCTTGCTGATTAATTTATAGCTCTTCAATTAATGTGTGTTTTATGGCTGTGTTAGTTCTGCAAATTTATGTAGCCCGCTCATTTTAGTTTAATGTACTGTATATGTGCTGTAGGTACCAGCATTTGAAGGTGTATAGGATTTGAAGATGTGGCTAGTTCTCATGGTTACTTCGCTGATTAATTTATGGTCCTTTGATTATTATGTGCCCATTTCTTGTGTTGAATAGGCGAGATTTTTATGTGTATCGCTTATTTTCGTTTATTGTGCTATGTAAGTGCTATAGGTACCAGCATTTTGTAAGCGTATGGGGGAAAAAATGCAGCTAGCTTTTCTGGTTGCCTTGTTGATTAATTTATGTGTTTTTGATTAGCGTGTGCCTGTTTGTTGTGCGAAAAATTGATGCGTACAACTCATCTTGGTCCATTGCGTTGTTCGTTACAAATCCGTTCTTCACGAATGATTTTAACAATGTCGGGTTTGTATATAATATGATTTTGACAATAATAATTGGATATTGGATATGATATTTCAGCTTGTTGTTTTATTAGTTAATATAAATGTTATGTAGTTATAATCAATTGAATATAAATGTTATATAGTCATAAACTATTGAATATGAATGTTATCTAGTAATAATATATTGTTTATAATTATATATTATTATTATAAAAGTCGCGGGACGTGACACCTCCCCCCCTTAAGTTTGAGCATGGGAATGCAATGACCATGATCAAACTTGTTTATTGTAATTTGTGTATTTGAACTTTTGGGTTCGGTTGTCTACGTAGCAGATCTTATATTCTAGGAACGCACGCTTTTGAGAAAGAGGAAAAGATTAATTGTTCGTCTTATTATTATTATTTTTTTTATTTCTCTGGGATCTTTTCGTCTAACTCTAAATGGGTAATGAATATATTCTTATGTAATATTTATTAAAGAAACTATTCCCCTATCTATTGCCCTATGCCCTCTTTGATAACATCTTTCGCAGGCATTAGTCCATTTATAAAGTTTAATTTTCCCAAATTGTATTTCTGGTTCTCGCTCGTTATCGTTATCTGTAGGTAATTGGTCATTACTAAAAAGGTATATATTGGATAACGATCTTAAAATCTTTCTTGCAGCATCATTTTTCGCTGTTTGTTTTGAGACAAAAGGTTCGCTAGTTTTTGTATAATTTGTATGACCTTTAGATATTTCGCAAGTTATAACAAATACTTGGATAGGCGATTTTAGTTGTAAAGTAACGACTTTATAATTTAGGTTAGAAAAGTTATATTCGATACTAATTTCATTCAATGTTTGCAATGGGCTGACTGATTCAGCTGGATTTATCCTTAGATTAGCTGGTTCCATTTTTACTGAAACATACAATATTTTTGAGATAGTAAAATTGAAATCTTATAATGAAAAAATATAAAGTTTCATGTCAATGTTTGTTTTACTTAATTATGCTTATTGTTATAATAGAAAAGAAGTATATATATATTTTTTTTTTTTCATTGAATATTCTTCTTTTTTTTCTTTTATACTAAATTCATGCAAGTGCATGTAGTAGTAATATAATAATCATACGTAAAAATATCGGTATGCTTGAGTAGTAGGAATATTTAAATTAGGTCGTATTTGATTGCTTCTTTCATGTTTAATTGTGAAATGAGCGACAATATTGAATTAGTGAAAATGTATTGTATAATTCAAGGAAAAAATTTGGTTGTAAAACATTTTTGCTCATTTTACATGTTAGTGTTAATTTCGGTGTCTCGCATACATTCTTGTGTCTATTGATCAGATACTTGCAAATAAACATTACATGTAGATAATTCTCTTTTAGGATACAATAAGTATCTCGAACATGAGTGACATTGTTGTTGTACTTGTGATATTTAACCAAGGAAATGCCATGAATTTGATTCTCGGAAAAATGCTTTACAATTTGAAGTAACTAGAAGGAAGCTAGTTTTACAAAATTTGATAGGGCTTTCTGGTAAAAAATAGAATTTTTTATGTTTGGCATCTTCGCAAAACAGTAGAGTTGATTTCTTGCATTATGATTGTTGCTGTTTTTTTATAGATGCTTTATTTTCCAAAATGAATCCAAATAATTTTGATTTCCGTGGAAACCAATAAGTATTAACTAGGTAATTGTTACCTTTTGAATAGCCGTATGGATCAGCGCCGTCCATATAGTCTGAGTGCGCAATCTTTGGGCTTTCAGGAGTTGGAATAATTTCTGTACAGAAAGGAAAGAAAAGATTCCTACCTTACATAGTTCAACATTCCTTTAAGTACGTGAATTCTCATATCTTATAAAAAATAGAAAAAATAGCAAGGAGAAAAAAAAATGTTCTGAAAAAAAATTCTTGAGAAAGTTATAAGTGAGAATTGAATAGATAAAAAGTGATTGACTGAGAAATGAGTGAATGTATAGAATAGTCATAATTAATTTTTGCTTTTTTAAAAATATTCTATGATTTTATGTAAAGGTTTAAGCAAAATAAATTAATAATTAACTTGTTTATTTCAAAGTTCTTGCAATTAATACTTCATTAGGATACATGATGTATGAATGTAGATTGGAAAATAAGTAAGACATTGAGTGAGAGGTAAAGAGAAAAAGAGAGTTGAATGTAGGTTGGGGTTTTTAAAACAGTTTAAAATGCTAGACAGTATAAGGTAGTGGTAAATAGGAGTTGAATATACTAAGATTAGGAATAGGGGTCTTCTGAGGTTGTAATAGATGCTGTTATGGGGGTGTGGTCAAAAACTTCTTTATTTTGATTGGTTCGTAGGAAAAATGTATTTCAAAAGTGGGGTTCAATTATCTACTGTATCTATCCCATATGTATACTTGAGATTTTAAAAGAAAGATCAGTTTTGTGAAAGAAGTGATCATGGGAAGTACGACAGAAGAATGGATTATAATTAAGGTACAAAACTATTGCTTATATAGCTTAGAGAGAAAAAAAAAGTAATTTGGTAAAACTAATGTCTTGCTTTCGGAGAATAATTTAATTTAAGCTAATAGATATTCTATAAGGGGTTAACTTTAATTTATATACTGACAAATGTATTCTTGAATTGATGTCGTAGAAACTGAAGGAAGATGTAGAACTTCTGTGATATGATAAAAAAATAAAATTTAACTTTTTTAAAGGCTTAAGTTGAAAGCATATCACATTTTCAATACCTGATGTTAGATTTTAATGGTTTTGCTGTTGGATAAATAACATTGAATTAGGAAAGCGATATAGTATTCCAAGACATATTGCTTCTCGATGGCTGGATTCTGGAAAATAAATGCAGACATGAATTAGTATTATTCAACATGTCTAATTCAATAGTTATAATTCATGAAGAAAATCTTATAAATAATTGTAGATGTTCAATGAAATCTAATTTAAAAAAAAAATCAATATTTGTAATTATTTTATATGATGTTTAATTCGGAATTTTATAAAAAAGCAATTTAGTTAAATTTCAGAATAAGATTGAGAAAAAAAATTGTTTATCGAAGTTATTTCATTTTTTTTAGAAGATTTTGACTTCGTTTCTGGTAAATCAATCAGTGAGCGCTTAAGTCGATTAATGTGTACGACTCTTGGGGAGTTTTTTATTTGAATTTTGACGTTTCCTTTTCCTGGAATTTCTAATACTTCGTATGGTCCTGAATATTGATTGTTGAGCTTTTTGATTTTTCCTCCTTCTAATAAAAATACTTTGTCTCCTACTTTGAATTCTTGAGGATTGATTTTTCTATCGTAACATCGTTTTGATTTTTCCTTAGCTGAAATTAAAATTTGTCTGGCTAATTCGCGAATTCCATGTAATCTTGTTACTAGATTTTTTGTATAGTCATCATACGTTTGTAATTTTTCATGTTCTGGTGGGGGTTCACTGGAAGGTAATCGAGCTAGTTTTCCAAAAACTAATTCGTACGGGGTACATTTTGTTGCTTCATGAACACTGGTATTATAAGAAAATGTGGCTAATTCTAACCAATCATCCCATTCTGCGTTTTTCTCTGTAAATTGTTTTAAATATTCCGCTAAGACGTGGTGAGATCTTTCCAAAGATCCGTTTGATTGTGGGTGAAATGCCGTAGTTTTAAATTGTCTGATACGAAATCTTCTAGCGAATCTTCGTAGTAAGTTACTCAAAAAATCTTTACCTTGGTCAGTTAAAACACCTGTTGGTGAGCAAAAAGTGCAAATAAATTTCTTTACAAATGCGTCTGCTATTGTGCTAGCTTGATGGTTGGGAAGGGCACAACTCAATGGTTACAAGAGTCAGAAAGGTGTCTTTATGATACCGTTTTTTGGACGCTGTAACGACATTTAAAAAAGACATTTTAAGGATGTAGTTAAGATAACGCAAATATGTCCTAAAATTTTTGCCATCGTAATTACAACAAAGTGACTGAATTAGAATAATCGAAAACTGTCTTTAAGACGTCCGACGGTTGGTCTTAAGGCGCTTCGTCGAGCCTAGTTTTTAGCCCATGTATTCGTTCTGACATTAATCCCGCTAAACGGATGAATTGTTCAATGTAAGATTTGAACCACATAATCTGAAGGGTATAGTGCCTAACATTATTGCTTTTTTTTTTTGAAAAATGGTCTTGTTTTTGTGTTTTTTTAATTAATCGAAAATATGTTTTATTTCTGCGCCTATAAACGAGCAATCCGCCACCGGGAAAGTACCCCCGTTGAACCTAAAACAGGCGCTCTCCAAAGCATCCAGAATTTACGGTAATTCACCGTGACGGTTTTCGAGCATGCTGAACCCAGGAGGTCGCTCGTAAATCTTCCGCTCTTTCCATTGTTGCATCCTGAGACGATTCGAGCCGCTTGAACGAAATTGATAATTATTAAAATATGCATAAATTGAATTTTTATATGCTGCATTGGGTTCATTACATAATTACGAGACGATTAAAAAAAGATAGAAAAAAATAGGTTCACCCGTTCAATTTTTGTTGGGAGTTTTGGTAATGTTGCATTTTATTCGACATTACTTTCGATATTGTTACAGTATTCATTATTGGTGAGTGATTTACTTTGGTCTTTATCGAAAAAAAACCAGAGTCAAGGATGATTAATCAATTCATTGAATATTCAATTCGATTCATCGATTCTAATTGTTATCAACAAGTGATATTAAAAAAATGTAAACATATCGCAAATTTTGCTTCAAAGTATCTTCGTAACTTGAAATTGCTTCATTTTATCAATTCGATCATTTTTTATCATGAAAATTTGTTGTATGGTATAATTTGTTCGTTTTATAAACAAATTATGTGAATAAATTCATAGTTGAGGCGTTCATTGGCAGAAAGTAATCGTTTTTCTTTTTTGGTGATTTTAAATTATATGAGTGGTAATATGTTATTATTAACATTGGTCATTTCATATTATTTGTTTATTTTCTAAACAAATTTTATAAACAAATGCATATTTTGGTAAGTTATAGACAGAAAGTAATACTTTTTTTCCAATCATCATCAAGTTACACAAGTGGTGATGTTTATTGACGAAGACTTGTCAATCGATATTATTGGTTTTTGTTATAAACAAATTTCATAAGGAAATGCATCTTTTGACCATTTACTGATAGAAAGTGTTCATTTTTCTTTCTACACGTCTTCAAATTACATAAGTGGTGATATGACCTGACAAAGAATTGTCAATCGATATCACTTTTTTTTTATTAATTTTATAAACAAATGCATAGTTTGGTCGTTTACAGGCGGGAAGTAATAGTTTTTTTTTAATCATCTTCAAGTTACGCATGTGGTGATGTTTTTTGACGCAGAATTCTCCACCGATATCATTTGTTTTTGTTTCCAATCAATTCTATCAATAAATGCATCTTTTGACCATTTATAAATAGAAAGTGGGCGTTTTTCTTTCTACTCGTCCTCAAATTACATACGTGGTGATATTCAGTCACAAGGAATTACCAGTCGATATTACTTTTTCTTATAAACAAATGCATAGTCTGGTCGTTTATAGACAGAAAGTTATAGTTCTTTTTACAATCACCTTCACGTTACGCAAGTGGTGATGTTTTCGTTATTGTTTGATTTTGTTGGAAATAAATTCTATCAATAAATGCGCCTTGTGACCATTTATAAATACAAAGTAATCTCTTTTCTTCCTACTCGTCTTGAAATTAAATAAGTGGTTATATTCAGTCACAAGTAATTGTCAATCCATATAACTTTTGTTTAATAAAAAAATGTTATAAAGAAATGCATCACTTGGACGTTTATAGACAGACAGTAATAGTTTCTCTTTCTCATCGTCTTGAAATTGTAAAAGTGGTGATGTTTAGTGATCAAGAATTGTCAATCGATATTATTGGTTTTTGTTATAAACAAATTGTATAAGGACATACATATTTTGACCATTTAGAGATAGAAAGTGTTCGTTTTTCTTTCTACTGGTCTTCAAATTACATAAGTGGTGATATTACGTGACAAAGAATTTTCAATCGATATCACTTTTTTTTTATTAATTTTATAAACAAATGCATAGTTTGGTCGTTTACAGGCGGAAAGTAATAGTTTTTTCAATCATCTTCAAGTTACGCAAGTGGTGATGTTTTTTGACGGAGACTTCTCGGTCGATATCATTTGTTTTTCTTTCCAATCAATCCTATCAATAAATGCATCTTTTGATTAGATAAGTGGTGATATGTAGTGACAAGGAATTACCAATCGATATTCCTTTTTTTCAAAAAAATTTTATAAACAAATACATAGTTTGGTCGTTTATATGCAGAAAGTAATACTTTTTTTAAATCATCTTCACGTTACGCAAGTGGTGATGTTTTTATTATTATTTGTCTTTGTTTGGAATAAATTCTATCAATAAATGCATCTTTTGACCATTTATAAATAGAAAGTAATCGTTTTTCTTTCTACTCGTCTTCAAATTACATAAGTGGTGATATTCATAGTTTGGTCGTTTATAGGCAGAAAGTAATAGTTTTTTTTTAAATCATCTTCACGTTACGCAAGTGGTGATGTTTTTTGACGGAGAATTCTCCACCGATATCATTTGTTTTTGTTTCCAATCAATTCTATCAATAAATGCATCTTTTGACCATTTATAAATAGACAGTGGGCGCTTTTCTTTCTACTCGTCCTCAAATTACATACAATTATACATACAATTTTCCAATGGGGAAGAAATGGTTAAAAGTTATAATAACTCGAACATTTGGAAAAGATTAGCAAAGGAGTGAGAATGTCCCGAAATCTGTCGCCAAGCGAGCCATGGGCGATACAGTTTTATTACTCCGTGAGAAAATAGCACGGTAAGAGGACAGAGGTGCAAGGGTTTCGTAGCAGTAAAACGATTGGAAAACATGTGTTTTTGGGGAAATCCGGGAAAATGGAAAGACCGTCCGAGATTATGCACTTTCGACATCAGAAGAAAACGAAAGACGAACGTATTTTAAAGAGAAAGTTATTCGAAAAAACTATTTTTTATCATTTATTTATTTATTATTGAATTACATTATTATATATATATTACTGTGAAATAACATATTTAAAATGTTTGTGAAATAATTGAAATGTTTGTGCGCTGAGCAGTGTATCTGAAATTCCTGTGAAATAACTGAAATGTTTGAGAAATATTTGAAATCTATCCCAAATATGTATATTTATTCCAAGGGAAATTCCAAATTAATTAATGAATTTATTTTCAATTCATTGTTATTGCTAAATTGTATGTATAATGCACTGATTAATCATCAATGAAGGAATGAATGAAGTAATCCGACGTGCTATTTTCTCATTTACTTGCATTCGATTTCGTCTTTCGAAAAAGACGAAAATAAATTTCTCGCGCCGTCGTTTGGATCGGCGGCGCAACGGCGCGCCGCCTTCTTCGCTCATCGGCGGCGGCTGGACGATTCACAGCGGGCTGAATGGGGAATTTACTATTCAAAATTACCCAGAGCCCATACTTCTCAACTGATTTTCAATTTTTTTGTAGAAGTGATCAGTAATATTTGCACAAGAGCGTCCATGGATTATATTTTCTGATTATTATCATTTTCTACTTCTTGTATAAATAAACAAAGGGAGAGAACGAGACATTTCTTAATTATTATGTTTTATCTTCGAATCAATGACTTCATTAATCCAATTCTCGACGAGAAGGAATCTCGCAGTATCGAAAGAATTATAAATAATTGACAGGATATAGAATGTAATTGTTGTAAACAAATTATACGAAGAAAATGTCTACATATTGAAAATTTTGCTTGCAAAGTATATTTGTAAGTTGAAATTGCTTAATATATTAGCAACGGGATCATGTTTGATCATGAAAATTTGTTATCCAGTATAATTTGTTTATCTTATAAACAAATTATGTTTAAAAAATGCATAGTTTAGGGGCTGTTTGGCAGAAAGTAATCGTTTTTCTTTCTTAGTCCTTTTAAATTATATGACTGATATTATTGAGTGATTAGGATGAGAATAATATGAGTCAATATTATTTGGTTTTCTTATGAAGAAAGTTATAAGAAAGTTATATAGAAAGTGATCGTTTGTCATCATTGCCTCCAAACGATATCGCTGGAAATGTTTTTTCATGTTCTCGAAGAATTAGCTGAAGCAATAATTTCATGATCCATTTGAAATACATTCTGGCTCCACTTTAATAAGTGGTACAACTATGCATTTTTTTATTAAAATTTTTTTATGACATAAACAAATAATATGGATTGACAATATTTTGTCAGCAAATATAAGCACTCATGTGGTTTCAAGACGAGTACAGAGAAAATCGGTCACTTTCTATCTCTAAATGCCCAAAGTGTGTACTTGTGTATAGAAAAAAAAAGCAAATATTATCGATTGACAATTCTTGATCACTAAACATCACCACTTTTACAATTTCAAGACGATGAGAAAGAGAAACTATTACTGTCTGTCTATGAACGTCCAAGTGATGCATTTCTTTATAACATTTTTTCATTAAACAAAAGTTATATGGATTGACAATTACTTGTGACTGAATATAACCACTTATTTAATTTCAAGACGAGTAGGAAGAAAAGAGATTACTTTGTATTTATAAATGGTCACAAGGCGCATTTATTGATAGAATTTATTTCCAACAAAATCAAACAATAACGAAAACATCACCACTTGCGTAACGTGAAGGTGATTGTAAAAAGAACTATAACTTTCTGTCTATAAACGACCAGACTATGCATTTGTTTATAACAAAAAGTAATATCGACTGGTAATTCCTTGTGACTGAATATCACCACGTATGTAATTTGAGGACGAGTAGAAAGAAAAACGCCCACTTTCTATTTATAAATGGTCAAAAGATGCATTTATTGATAGAATTGATTGGACACAAAAACAAATGATATCGGTGGAGAATTCTGCGTCAAAAAACATCACCACATGCGTAACTTGAAGATGATTAAAAAAAAACTATTACTTCCCGCCTGTAAACGACCAAACTATGCATTTGTTTATAAAATTAATAAAAAAAAAGTGATATCGATTGACAATTCTTTGTCAGGTCATATCACCACTTATGTAATTTGAAGACGTGTAGAAAGAAAAATGAACACTTTCTATCAGTAAATGGTCAAAAGATGCATTTCCTTATGAAATTTGTTTATAACAAAAACCAATAATATCGATTGACAAGTCTTCGTCAATAAACATCACCACTTGTGTAACTTGATGATGATTGGAAAAAAAGTATTACTTTCTGTCTATAAATTACCAAACTATGCATTTGTTTATAAAATTTCTTTAGAAAATAAACAAATAATATGAAATGACCAATGTTAATAATAACATATTACCACTCATATAATTTAAAGTTACCAAAAAAGAAAAACGATTACTTTCTGCCAATGAACGCCTCAACTTTGAATTTATTCACATAATTTGTTTATAAAACGAACAAATTATACCATACAACAAATTTTCATGATAAAAAATGATCGAGTTGATAAAATGAAGCAATTTCAAGTTACGAAGATACTTTGAAGCAAAATTTGCGATATGTTTACATTTTTTAATATCACTTGTTGATAACAATTAGAATCGATGAATCGAATTGAATATTCAATGAATTGATTAATCATCCTTGACTCTGGTTTTTTTTTCGATAAAGACCAAAGTAAATCACCCACCGATAATGAATACTGTGGCAATATCGAAAGTAATGTCGAATAAAATGCAACATTACCAAAACTCCCAACAAAAATTGAACGGGTGAACCGATTTTTTTCTATCTTTTTTTAATCGTCTCGTAATTATGTAATGAACCCAATGCAGCATATAAAAATTCAATTTATGCATATTTTAATAATTATCAATTTCGTTCAAGCGGCTCGAATCGTCTCAGGATGCAACAATGGAAAGAGCGGAAGATTTACGAGCGACCTCCTGGGTTCAGCATGCTCGAAAACCGTCACGGTGAATTACCGTAAATTCTGGATGCTTTGGAGAGCGCCTGTTTTAGGTTCAACGGGGGTACTTTCCCGGTGGCGGATTGCTCGTTTATAGGCGCAGAAATAAAACATATTTTCGATTAATTAAAAAAACACAAAAACAAGACCATTTTTCAAAAAAAAAAAGCAATAATGTTAGGCACTATACCCTTCAGATTATGTGGTTCAAATCTTACATTGAACAATTCATCCGTTTAGCGGGATTAATGTCAGAA
>CAKNXH010054491.1:0-11125 GCA_932178445.1 Andricus quercusramuli
ACAGACAGACAAACAGACAGACAAACAGACAGACAAACAGACAGACAGATATACAGGCAAACAAACAGACAGGCAAGCAAACAGACAAACATACAGGCAAACAGACAAACATACAGGCAAACAGACAAACAGACAGACAAAAAGTCATACAAACAGACAAACAGACGGGCAGGCAGACAGACAAAAAGACAGACAAACAGACAGACAGATAGATAGACAGGCAAACAAACGGACAGACAAACTAACAGACAGACAAACAGACATACAAATAGACAGTCAAACAGACAAACAGTCACACAAACAGACAGACAAACAGTCATACAAAAAGACAGACAGACAGACAAACAGACAGACAAATAAACAAACAGATAGACAGGCAAACAAACAGACAGACAAGCAGACATACAAACAGACAAGCAAACAGACAAATAAACAGACAAACAGTCATACAAACGGACAGGCAGGCAGACAGACAAACTGACAGACAAAATGACAGACAGACAAACAGACAGACAGACAGACAAACAAACAAGCAGACAGGCAAACAGACATACAGACAGATATACAGGCAAACAAACAGACAGATAAGCAGACAGGCAAATAGACAGGCAAACAGACAAACATACAGACGAACAGACATACAAACATTCATACAAATAGACAAACAGACAGGCAGGCAGACAAAAAGACAGACAAACAGACAGACAGACAGATAGACAGGCAAACAGACAGGCAAACAGTCATACAAACAGACAGACAAACAGACAGGCAGACAGACAAACTGACAAACTGAAAGACAAAAAGACAGACAGGCAGAAAGATAGACAAGCAGACAGACAAACAGACAGGCAGACAAACAGACAGACAGACAGGCAAACAAACAGACAGGTAAACAGACATACAAACAGGCAGGCAAACAGTCAGACAGACAGACAAACAGACAGATAAACAGACAGACAGACAAACAGACAGATAAACAGACAGACAAACAGACAGACATTTTGTGAAAACTTGGTTTTTGGGTTCAGGGCGTCTCAAAACGTGGACATTTGTCAAAAGCGCGGGGTGGGGGGTCAAAATTTTGCACAAACTGTATACCTTCTCTGATGAAAATGTAAAAACATTCAATTTTAAATTGGCACTCTAGTATATAGTATACAATGTTCGAAGTTGGCCAAGAATTGGAATTTCTCTCGTGGATACATGTTGTCTTAATTTAATGGGGTGATGGTAATGCGATAGTAGTACGAATTATGGTATAATGGAACAAAGCTCATATGTCCAATCATTATTAAAAGCCACGGTAATGTCTGCTAAAATTCGATGGTATTAATGGGCTGCATTTAATGAACTGAAAGCTAGTGCAGAGGCGATGCATCTATAATTCCAAGAGTAGAAATTTGCATTCCACTGCAGAGTGTTAAGCTTAAAAATTTATCACCGTGCTTTTACAAAATTGGGATAACGTAAATGGACACAGCTGAAAGCAGCACAATTAGGCTAATAAATCATTCCGATCCTCTTCCTTTCTATAAACAAAGAATAGCAATAAAAAATAACATTTTTACAAATCACCATAAGAGGGGAAGTAGGGGAAGTAGGGGAATAAGGAGTAGACAAATAGGGGAAATAAGGGGAATATAAGTAGGGGAAGTAAGGGGAAAATAGGGGAGGGGATGTAAGGAGAGGTAAGGGGAAGTAATGGGAAATTAAGAGAGGGGAAGGAGACGTGAGGGGAAATAAGAGTAGAGGAAGCAGAAGAAGTGGTAAATAAATCATTTTGAAAACAAATTAGTAAAATTCTCAAACCAAAAGTGATTAATTTTATACAAACAGTTGCATTTTTAATCAAAAAAGAATTAATTTCTAACAAGAAGATTAATTTTCTATCAAAATGACGAATTTTGAACCAAATATCAATATCCAATTAAAAATGGAATAGTTAAATTTGCAGTCAAGAAAATTAATTCACAACCAAATAAATGAATTTTTAGCAAGCTATTTAAATTTTCTACCAAAAATGGATAAATTTCCAACCAACTACTTGATTTTCGAACTAAAAAAGATTAATTTGATTTATTGAACAAAAAAGTTGTCTTTTTAATGAAATGGTTCAAATGAGTCGAATTTTCAAGAAAAAAATATTAAACTACCGCTAGGAACTATTTATTTTCTTTATTTAAATTTATTTATATATTTGTTATAAATGTTATGATGTTATAAATTATATTTATATTTATTTTATTTAAATAAATTAACTCTTCAGAAGACGGTTGACCTAAGAGTTTAATTTTCAACACAACAATTAAATTTTTGACAAGTTTATAGTTTATAGTTACAATTTTTGACAAGAAAAAAAAGAATTTTCCAAAAAATATACAAATTTTAAATAATGAAATGAATTTTCAACTAAAATGATAACTTTTCAAACCGTAAAAACGAATTTTCAATAAATATTTTTCAATCAAGAAAGAAAATAAGTTTATCCAAATTGTTGAAAATTCAAGCCAAAAGATTAATTTCCTTCAAAACAGTTAAATTTACAACACAAAAATAGGAATTTTCAACCAAAAAATTAAAATTTTCAACAAAAAAGGTAATTTGAAACCAAAAATGTAGAAGTTCCTTTTCCAGTTAAAAAAATTAGTTTTTGAAAAAAAATTCCAACAAAATAGTTCAATTTTGAACCTATCAGTTAAATAATTCTAACAAAATAGTTAAAGTTTTAACCAAAAACTTGAAATTTGAAAAAATAAGGAAATTTTTGCCCAAAAAGAAGAATTTTTAACCAAAAAAGAAGAAATTTCACAAAAATAATGAATTTAAAAAAAAAATGAATTTTCCACTAAAATAATGAGTTTTCAGCAAATAAAAAATTTCAACAAAGTAGTTAAACTTTTAACCAAGCATTCGAATTTTTGAGTAAAAAAGAGAAAAATTAAGCCAAAAGAGAATAGTTCAATTTCCAACTTCAAAAATTAATTTTCAATAAAAAATGTAACAGCTGATATTTCCAACAAAAAAGATTCTATTTTTTTATACAAAACCCCTTGAAATCAACAAAAAAACAGAATGTTGTTGAATTTTTCTAATAGAAGTTAATATTTAACCGCAAAGTTCAAATTACTAAATAGTTGAATTTCTAAAAGACATTGTAATTTCCAATCAAAAAATATGAGAAAATTGTTTTTAGCAAAAAATGCTTCGTAACAAAATAATTGTTAACAAAATTGCTGAATTTTCAACATAATAATAAAATTTAAAAAAAAGATCAATTCTCAACCAAGCATATAATACTAGATTATTGAACCAAAAAAATAGTATAATGAAGCACAATAAAAAAAGTTCGATTTTCTTGTTGGTCTAAATAAAAAAGAATAAGTTTTTTTTTTAATTTATAATTATGTAACATCAAAAATATTTCGTATCGAGGAAGAAAAAATGTATGATAATTTATTTTGAATGCAGATTAATTCTTATGTGTGATAATATTAAAAGATACAAAATTGCGTCACTTATTGAACCAAATTACATTCTATTCGAAAAAATTTTAAAATCTCAACCCCTGAAAGTATAACCCTTAGAAAAAAAAGTTACCACGTATATTTTCTTTTTGAAGTGAAACTTCTTTTTGGACGGGAGTGAACTGAAAAATATGATTGAACGTATGTACGACTGAACGTGCGTACGACTGGACGTACGTACGACTGGACGTACGTACGACTGAACGCATTTACGACCAAACGAACAGATACCATATTTCTCTGTCTCTCTCACACACAAAATTCCTTTCTATAGTCCATATCTTCTCTCTCTATTCGCGTCTCCCTTTTATGTGGCGATTGGCAATTGCTCGAAAATTGCTCTTCGATATCCCCACTACTGCCACGCTAACCGAATCATGTATATGCCCCCTCTTTCTCCCTCTCCCTCTTACTATACAATCTCCTCAAAACGTATGATGATTCCTCGCGAAAATTTCAAAGTTAATCCATCATAGTTTCACTTCTGCGTTCTATTTTAAAAATTTCAAAGATACAAACAGTCTGTCTACAAAGGCAGACAGACAGACAATCAGACAGACAAAAAGACAGAAAACAGACAGACAAACAGACAGACAAACAAACAGACAGACAGACAAACAGACAGACAGACAGATAGACATACAAACAGACAAACATGAAGGCAAACAGACAAACATACAGACAAACAGACATACAGACAGATAGACAGACAAACAAACAGACAAACAAACAGACAAACAGACAGGCAAACAGACAGATAAAGAGACAGACAAACAGACAAACAGACAGATAGACATGCAAACAAACAGGCAGACAAACATACAGACAAACAGACAGACAAACAGACAGACAAAAAGACATAAAAACAGACAAACGTACAGACAAACATACATACAAACAGACAGACAGACAAACATACATAAAAACAGACAGACAAACAGACAGGCAAACAGACAGATAAAGAGACAGACAAACAGACAAACAGACAGATAGACATGCAAACAAACAGACAAAGAGACAGACAGACAAACAGACAGACAGACAGATAGACAGGCAAACAAGCAGACAAGCAGACAGGCAAACAGACAGACAGATAAAAAAACAGACAGACAAACAGTCAGATTAATTGTACAAAATTTCAAGACAAAAAGACGAAATTTTTAGAACACAGTTCAATTTACAACCCAAAAAGTTCAATTTTCAACCTGCAGTGAACACGTGGTTTTTTTTTTTGCTTTGGAAAAGAGGGTCGGCGTGAGTGGATGTGAACCACAGCCAACAACCCACTCACGCCGAACCCCTTTTCCAATAGCCGATCCCTTCTCCACTTCAATTTTTGTCATTTTTCTCCGAAAATATTGATTTTATAAAAAAGTTATGAACATGAAAAATATGTGTTTTGACAAGATCTACAACTTTTATGACTAAAATTTTGTTCCAAAGTCAATATTCCGAGGTCTTAATAAAAAAAAAAATTTTTTGACTGAAAAATCTTTCTTAATTGCAAACTTGTCTCTGGTTTGAAAATTCATCTCTTCCGGTTGGAAATACTTCTTTGTTAGGAATTCATTTTTCCGCATCTCTTTAGTTGAAAATTAAACTGTTGAAATCTTATCAATTCGACCGAAAAATAGAATTTTTGATTTTTCATTATTTTTTTGTGCGATAAAAATTTGAATTTTCGATTTTTGAAGAAAATTGAGGAAAGTGTTCTCACAATATTGAAGGGTGTTCGAATGGAAACATTTTTTTCCTCTTGCCTTTTTTTCATAACATGCGTTATTTGGCTTAAAATGTTTATGTTCGTTAGTTTTTTAAAATCTTGTGAATGCTATAACTCCAGTAATTTGTCTTCTTTCAGAAAAATTCGTGGGAATATTTTGTTCTCCTTTTTGAATACTATCAATATCTTTCCATAGAATTTTTCAGTATTGAAAGAAGTGTTCTAAAAAATTTTCAAAATGTGCTGACTTTTTGAATTTTCATCCAAAATGGCTGACAAACGAACTGGACCTTTATTTTAGGACACTTGAAGAGTATGCCAAAGCCCAATCCAATACGTTAATTCTTTTGAAAGTTATCAAACAGACAGACAGACATACCAACAGACAGACAGACATTTTTGTAAAAAACTGTTTTTTGGGTTTAGGAGGTCTCAAAACGTGAACATTTGACAAAAACGCGAGTAGCGGGGTACACATTTTTTTTTCGAAAAATTATGGTATAATGTTTTGTCATAAGCTACAATTCTACGATGCGAGTTTTCTTAAATATCTAAATTCACGTTTCTGAGAAGACATGTCTTTAAAATTACTTTTATATTAAAAATAAAAATTTTCCAATATTAAAAAAAAATCGAAAGCAAAAAAGGACAAATATCGTGTACAATCTCACAAAATTTGGGGAGCTGGAAAGGCGTTACATGGTTACATGGTTCAGCTTTAAAAATAAATCAATACATTTTTTCCATACAAAATATTGTTGATGTTATCTAATTAAAAATATCTTGAGGTCTTCCATTGTCGCCCTCAAACATGATCCGGATCAATAACATTTAAAAAAACTTTTTTTAAATAAATATCAATGAAATTTTTTTTTCAAATCGGAAAATTATTATTCTCTGTGCATAGTCGTTTTAGCATAAAATCGATTCTACTTTTTTATGGAAGAAACATAAATCCGAATATGAAAATGCAGTAAAAAGTTTTACCTGAAACTAGATGCCATGATGTCACCGATGTTGGAAAGACACAGGAGCATCAGCGGTATACCCAATATGGCATAAAATATCGTTACGACCTTCCCGTTTCGAGTTTTTGGTGCGATATGGCCATAGCCTACAGGAAAAAAAATGTGCATCAATATTTCATCAAGAGGTATTAATGGTACTCTTAAAAAATATTTTAAAGTTCCGAAACATTACAGACATTGCAGAAAAAAAAATTTATGACCGTGTTTTACTGAACTTGGAATATTATCGTGATTTTTTAACTCAATGGTTGAATTTTTAACAAAAAAATAAAATAGTTGAGTTTTGAAAAAAATACTTCAACCGAAGGATTCGAATTTTTAACAAAATAATTCAATCGAGTCAAAAAGACCAATTTTTATGCAAACAGTTAAATTTTCAGCCGAGAAATATGAGTTTTAAACCAAGAACTATTCTACTAAAGAAGATACATTTTCTATACAAAAATACAAATTTCCAACAAAACAGTTGAATTTTCAATCCAAATAGTTGAATTCTCAAACAAAAATTAATTAACAAAAAAACAGTCGCATTTCTAGAAAAATTATTATAATAGATTATTTCCAATCCAAAAGCACGATTTTCTAAATACTTAAATTTTTACCATAAAAGTTAAATGTCCAACCAAATAGCTAAATTTTAAAATATAAAAGATAAATTTTCAAACAAGAATGAAATACTTGAATTTTGAGTTACAAAATTTAATTATCAACGGAAAAAATAAATTTTCAACCCAAAAGGTGAAATTTCTGCTGAAATGATGAATCTTCAACTACAAAAAGAATTTTTTACAGAGTAGTTAAACTTTCAACCAAGTACATGAATTTTCAAATAATAAAAAAACTGTTGTGAAAAAAATATTATCAACAAATTACATAAATTTTCAACCATTTTCTTGATTTTTCAACGAATAAGTTCAATCTTTGACCAAATGAATGAATTTTCAACAATGTATCTTAATTTTCAACAGAGAATTTGAAATTTCTACGAAAAAAAAATCTTTTTAACAAAATATTTGAAGTTTCAAAAAAAAAGTTGAATTTTATATAAAAAAGATTACTTTTTAACAAAATAGTGGAATTTCCAACAGAATAGTTGAATTTTCAATAAATAGTTGAATTTCCAATTCAAATAGTTGAACTTTAAAGAAATTAATGATCAAACAAAAATTTGCATTTTCATCCAAATAATTATAATAAATGATTTTCATTCCGAAAGCACAAATGTCTAAAGAAAAAGATTTATGTTTGGCAGAAAACGATGATTTTTTAAATAAAATAGTTCAATTTTAAACAAACCAAAAAAAAAATCTTCAAAAAAATAGTAGAATTTTTTAACAATTAGTTGAATTTTCAACCAAATGGACGAATTTTAAAAGAAAATTAATTTAAAAAAAAATTATCAACAAAATGCATTAATATTCAACCAGTTTGTTGAATTTTTAAGGAATTAGTTCAATCTTCGACCAACAGAATGAATTTTTAACAATGTAATTTAATTTTCAACCAAGCATTTGAATTTTGAACGAAAAAAACTTGTTTACAAAATATTTGAACTTTCAACAAAACAGTTGAATTTTAACCCCAAAAGAATTAATTTTCAACAAAAAAGTTGATTTATATCCAAGAAACGAATAGTCTAATTTTTTGTTCAAAAAAATAATTATTTTTATACAAAAAGAAACAAATTATCAACAAAATAGGTCAATTTTCGAGCAATAAAATGAATTTTTAAAAATATAGTTCAATTTTGGACCAAATAGTTGAATTTTCAAATAAAAGAAAAATAATTTTCCAACCAAATAGTTGAATTGTCAAATATGAAAGATAAATTTTCAACTAAAAATGGAATACTTAAATTTTCAGTTACAAATGCCAAATTTGAACCAAATCGCTGAATTTTCAATTAAAAAAAGAGGAATTATTAAAAAAAAATTATAATATTTGATGTTTCAATTCAAAAATATTAATATTCAACCAAATAGTCGAACTTTGTACAAAAATAATGGAATTTTCAACAAACGATTATAATTTGTTCAAATAATTATTTTAGCTCAAATAAATTAATTATTCACTCACGGCAAGTATACTAATAGTTAAAAATTTCAGAAATACCGCAATTTTTTTAGCAATATTCAATTGGAATATCATAAACAATAATAATCAATTGTTCAAACAATTTTTTCTGTTAACAATAATTAATAATTTAACTCACTCTTACTGAAAATTGGATAAAAAGTGGAAATTTTTTGACAAAATTGCAATTAAAAAAAAAAGTCATAATTAGCGTCAAAAGCTCGTGAAACAAATTTTTTACTTATGGGGTTTTTTTGGGAAACAGACTTATGGGAGTGATATTCAAAAATTAATATAAAATTCTTATCCCATGGCTGTTTGTGAAGAGAAATGTTGAGTTTCATTTCGATTTAGCTAATATTGACGATTCTGAATGAAATTTACAAAAAGGTTTTTTTTATGGGAAATACATGTTGAACTTCACACCTCTAAATATAATTTTTTTTAACAAAAAAATTGGATTGATTTTTTTGTGGATTTGAACAAATGAATCTTCAACCGAAAAAAGTAATTATTAACAAAGTAGCATTTTGAACCAAAAGAGAAGAATTTTCAAACGAGAGCCAAATTTGCAACTAAAAAAGATTTTTCAGTCAAGTGAGAAAAAAATTCAACAAAATTGTGGAATTTTCAAACTAAACAGGAGAAATAATTATTTAAATGATTTATTATTTATAATATGATTCTCTGAGAATAATGCTAGAAAGTTTCAGTTTTTCTTAAATTTTCCAATTTTGATCCAATTTCAAACTATAGTGAGGTAATGTTGAAATTAAGTCAATAAACATAGCTGTTTAACAAATTTTATTATTATTTATTATTATTTTTAATAATATTCTCTTTGAATAATGTTGGAAATTTGTGGTTCTTTCTGAAAATTTCCACTTTTATCAACTGTTCACTCAGGGCGCCGTAATAATTAATGTGATTCAATGAAAATTATTGTTTAAACAAATTATTATTGTTTTTTAACTATCTTCACCTATAATAATGCTAGATAATTGCGGTTTTTTCTGAAATACATAAATTTGTGTCCACTTGTTACTGAGTGAGATAATAATTAATGTAAGTTAACAAACCTAATTGTTTACATAATTAATTATGGTTTATAACTACTTTCTCTTAGAGCCAAAGGAAAGATAAAAATCCAAGAAAAACCCGCAACTTTCTAGCAATTATCTAAGAGAAGATAGTTATAAATAATAATTTGTTTAAACAATTATTTTTAGGGTTTCATTAATATTTACCTTACCCTCAGTGGAAAGTTGACAAAATGTTGAATATTTAAGAAAAAAACGCAACTTTCTAGCATTATTCAAAGAGAATGTTATTAAAAAAAAGAAAATTGGTTAAACAATAATGGTTGTTAACTTGAATCAATTATGACCTCACTCTTATTATAAAATCCGGAAAAACCGCGACTTTCTAACTCTATTCTGAGAGAAAATTGCTAGGAACAGTCATCAATTATTATTCAAACAATTTATGTAAACATCTAATTATCAGTGGAATGTAGTATTTCATGTGTTAGAAACAATTTATATTTTTTAAAAAAGAAAAAAAATCATAATTGGCGCCAGCAATTCGCGAAACCTAATTTTTCACTTATGGGGTTTTTTGAGACCCTATAAAACAGGTTAATTATATTTTTTGTTTAAAATTGAACTGTTTTATAGAAAAATTGCATTTTTGGTTTGAAAATTCCACAATTTCGTTGACATTTTTTTCTTTCCGGACTGAAGAATCCTTCTCAGTTGCTGATTTGTCTTTTTGGTTTGAAAATTAATCTTTTATGGTTAAAAACGCTACTTTGTTAATAATTCATTTTTTCAGTTGAAAATTCGTCTGTTCGGTTGAAAATTAAACTATTTCATTGGAAATTATCTTTTTTGTTGAAAATTCAACTATTTTGTCAAAAATACGATTTTTTTATTTAAAATTTCCACAATTTTGTTGCAATTTTTTTTTTCTTGACTGACAAAAGTTATAAAGTTGCAAATTTGTCTGTTTGGTTTGAAAATTCATCTCTTTCAATTAAAAAATCTGCTTCTTTAAGAATTCATTTTTTCGCTGGAAAATTCATCTCTTCGGTTGAAAATTAAACTGTTTCATTGAAAATTATGTTTTATGTTGAAATTTCAAATGTTCCATTGAAAATTCGCTTTTTTTTATTTTTTTTATTTGAAAATTCCACAATTTTTTTGGAATTTTTTTTTTCTGGATTGAAAAATCTTTCTTAATTGCTGATTTGTCTCTTTTGGTTTAAAAATTCATCACTTTCGTTTTTGTTGAAAATGCTACTCTGTTAATAATTCATTATTTCGCTTGAAGATTCATCTCTCTAGTTGAAAATTAAACTATTTTATTGAAAAATTAATTTTGTTGTGAAAATTCATCTCTTTTGTTAGAAATTTGCTTTCTTGGTTCGAAAATTCCACAATTTCGTTGCAATTTTTTCTTCCTTGACTGGAAAATCTTCTTTAGTTGAAAATTTGTCTCTTTGGATTGAAAATTCATCTCTTTTGGTTAAAAATGCTATTTTGTTAATAATTCATTTTTTCGATTGAAGATTCATCTCTTTCGTTGAAAATTAAACTATTTTAATGGGAATTATCTCTTTTGTTATAAATTCAACTGTTTTGCTAAATATTCGCTTTTTTGGATTGAAAATTTCACCATTTCGTTGAAGTTTTATTTTCTTTACTGAAAAATGTTCTTACTTGCGAATTTGTCTGTTTGGTTTGAAAATTCATCTCTTTTAGTTTAAAAAGCTACTT
>CAKNXH010054496.1:0-27736 GCA_932178445.1 Andricus quercusramuli
ATTTTTTTCTCATCGTTCATATGAACGTTCAGAACTTTTTGGTCATTTAAAGCAGATTAAATTATCTTTAAAACTGAAAAAAATAATCGACTCAAGTTCTTACAGAACATCAGTTATAGTCTCTTACAGCATAGAAATCCTCTAAGGAGAGTTCAAACACGTGAACCCTACTACTCGACTAGGGCCAACCGGAATACGGAAGTCGTCACAAAATTTGAATATATTTGACAACGCACGCGCGTAGTAAAAGTTGTAAGAACAAAGTAACCTCAATGCATAGTTGCGACATTGTGAGTGGTTGCTATTTGAAAATCGCGTGCTAAAAAGGGCTTCTTTATTCCAGTTCGCCCTAACGAATCAGAAACGATTCCCACGTGTCAACTCTCCTTAGAGGATCTCTATTATAGCAGGCTGCTATTTATGTAACTTTATTATAGATCGCATTTATTATTTAAAACTTATTTTGCATGTATTGCATCAGTACTTTTCACTACTTTCGTTAAGGTTTGTATTTGGAAAAGAAAATCGTCAGAAGTCAAGGTTTAAAATCGTAATTTACAGAAACTGTATAAATCCTTTATTGTTACTTCATATATTTCTCATGTTTTAATACAGTAAAGGAGTTGTTTCGTGACTTTAGTCTATGAGAAATTCATTAGGTTGTTGCACTGAAACAAAACAGTTACAATGATTCGATTTGTAAAAAGAATTCCACAAAAAACATTCTGCTATAAGAGTCTATAACTGATTTTCTGTAAGAGCAGCAATGCATTTTTTTTTAGTTTTAAAAATAATTTAATCTGCTTTAGTTCATTGTCATACAAGTTTCATGTAGGATGTATAGGGGTAAGATATTATTCGAAAAGAAAAAGATTTAATGTTGTTTTGTTGTTTTTTTACTAAAAAATTAAAAAATCTCGCTAGAACATTCTTTTTTTAAATTGCTCGGAAATTTGTGAACTTTTTTTTTGCTTTTTAGAAGTTTTACGTATAATGCACCAAAAAAGTAAAATTAAAAAAAAACTGATCGAACACATTTTTCAAAATCTAAAAGGGAGTGGAAGTTCAATCAATATTAATCACGTGGTGACTTTTCTTAGACGCAAAATTAAGTTTTTAACAGAGAAAATTTTACTCATTACTTGTTCATTTCGAAAAAAGCACATAAATTGATCAACAAACAAAAAATATTGAGTTTTTTTAAAAGGGGGCCTACAGATTTTTTCAATGGAAAGTCAATCAATATTAATCACGTGGTAACTTTTCTTGGACGCAAAATTAAGTTCTTAACAGAGAAAATTTTACTTATTACTTGTTCATTTTGAGAAAAGCACATGAATTGATCAACAAACAAGAAATATTGAGTTTTTTTCAAAGGAGGCCTGAAGATTTTTTCATTGGAAAGTCAATCAATATTAATCACGTGGTAACTTTTCTTGGACGCAAAATTAATTTTTAACAGAGAAAATTTTACTTATTACTTGTTCATTTCGAAAAGAAGCACATCAATTGATCAACAAACAAGAAATATTGAGTTTTATTTAAAGGGGGCCTACAGATTTTTTTCGCATTCGGTAAAAATACTCAGGAGGTATCCCTAAAACATAATTTCTAGAGTACAAACTTTACCCTGCTCTTTTAAGTGAAACTTAGTTCTGAGGAGGCGTGCAAAGAAAACTAAAGTACCTAATGCTTTTTCTGGAACAAGTTTCCCTTTGGAATTTTTTCCGTAACTCGCATATTAAGAAATGTGATTTTCAGGAAAACTGTCACAATTTTGTTAATTTCCAATCTTTTTTAAATCTCTTTGCAGGTTTGGAAAATGTATTATCTTTATTATTTAAGAAAGTACAGGACAAGGGTCATGTTTTGTCAAGAATTTGAGCCCAATTTGGACAATCTCCGTTGTACCGATGCTACTAATTAGTGTAAGACATAAATGCTCCAGAAAAAAGGTGAAGGAAATGCATTCCGCATTTTCAAAATATTTAAAGGGTATGGACAAAAATAAAAATGAATAATTTACAGAGGAAACGGATTTTGCCATTTTTGAATACAATTCCAGAAACCGAAGCACAAAATCAACTGAAATAAGCGTAGTACTTAACAATTATTTCAACATTTTCTGAAATTTTCAGAAACCAGTACTAATAGTAAAGTAAAATGGGTGGTTTTAATCTTATTAAACTTGTTATAAACGAAAATGATGCTTGTGATGAATATGGACAGATGCACCAAAGCAGAATGCTGTCACATGAAAAAAATATAATGAATTACTAACCTTCTCCAATTTTCTCGATCTTCACGAAATTATCCATGGCAATCGCGTTTTGATTAGCCTAACCACACTAATCACCAGCTTTCAGAATTTCCAAGGCACTTTCGAATCACAAAAATGACGAAAAACTTGTATATACGCTGAGGAGCTTTCCGGACAATGCAACAACTTCAACGGATAAATTCAAAACGTGAGCAGCACATTGCGGCATTCATTGGCGGCCATATTGATAAACAAGATTAAATTGGAAACGAGGTTTGCCCATGGACATAGGAAGGTAGGGGACTAGGCATGTCGTTGCGGGGTTGAGTAATTCAGAGGGGAAGGCCGCCATCTTAGCATGTAACAAATATATATAGATATAGATATATACTGTGTATCTTGAATCGTGCGAAGTACGAAAGTTATTGTATACATATTGCTTTTTTTTACAAGTTTTAATTTATTTTCTCTTGTTGAACTGTAAGAAGTTGACAAGAGGAAAAATAGTGAATTGTGTAGTTCCTGTTTGCAATAATTATACAGGAAGGAGGAGTAAGAAGAAAGCTTTGAAGGTTACGTTTCACATGTAAGTAAAAAATAATTCATTTTTTTAATTAAATAAACCTAAATATATGTTAAATATAAATAAACAGGTAAAAGCAACTTAATAAACTCAATGAAACCGTGCGACATTATCGTATAAAGGCTTTAAGTTATACATAACGTATCAAAATTAGTGAAGCTTGATAGGTTATGATAGGTCATGAACTGAGAAGTTCCTACTTGCTTTCTTTAAGATTTGTTTATTATCTTATGCTATAATTTTTTAAAGGTTTCCGAAAAATCCAGTTAAAAAACAGGAATGGGCGGATAGAATCGGAGTACATGCAGGAGCTTTGACGAGACACTCGAGGATTTGCTCATGCCATTTTCCAGAAGAAATGATTGATAGAACTTCCGTCAGCTGTGTGAGACTTCGAGATAATGCTGTGTCAGACAACTCTACGGGAAAATTATTCTGTTTAAAGGGCAGTAATTACCAAATTCACTGCAATCAGAATTGTAAATTTGATGTATGACACGTAAGATGTGTATATAATGTATATTAAAAGAATTATATTCCGGAAAAAAGTTATTTTTCTTTATCCTTCAATAGTTGTATACTAATTATTACTTACTAATTTTCGTACTTAATTTTTTATTTTTATAAACACTTTATATTATTTTCTATATATATAATTAATTTATATATATATATATATATATATATATATTTATTTATTTATTACTTTATAAATTTTAGAGTATTTTAAAAATGCAAAAGAAGTTTCAAGAGCTTTAAAAAGTTGCAAGGGAATTTAAAAGATTATAAACAATTTAAAATATTTCAGGGTATTTTAAAAGATCCTAAGGAATTTGTAATGGCTTTCAATAATTTGAAGAAATTCCACAGGATTTTAGAGATTAAAGGATATTTTTAAAACTTTCAAGGAATTAAAAAGAGGTTTGAAAAGTTTTAAGGAATTTCTAAAGATTTTAAATATCTCACGGTATTTTAAAATATTCCAAGGCATTTTCAAGAGATTAAAACAATTTCCAAGAAATTTTCAAACATTTTAAGGGATTTACGCAATTTTTAATGGGGGCTTAAAGAGTTCACTAGAATTTTGAAAGATATAGATTGTGAAAAGATTTTGTAGTACCTATACCTACTTTATTTTTTATTTTTGTAAACACTTTCCATTATTTTTCATATTTCATTCAAATAAATTATTTATGAACGAATAAGGTACACGTTTCAAGTGCAGACTATTAAAAATAAATACTCTTGACAAAATTTAAAGATGAAACATTTTAAAG
The DNA here is from genome assembly GCA_932178445.1 of Andricus quercusramuli. Classification (NCBI taxonomy): domain Eukaryota; kingdom Metazoa; phylum Arthropoda; class Insecta; order Hymenoptera; family Cynipidae; genus Andricus; species Andricus quercusramuli. The sequence continues at coordinate 4,121 of CAKNXH010054496.1, forward strand.
CAAGTTGAAAATGTGACAACTGGAGACTGAAGTTATTATCCAATATAAAATTGGAACAGTTACCAAATATACAGTACTTTTCAAACAAGTATTAGAAGATGAACACATTTTAGTTGAAATGTACAAAATTAAATACTCAATTAAGAAATGGAATATTCCTTATATTTTTGAATTAAAAATTCAAATATATTGTACAAAGTTCATTTTTTTCTCAAAAATTCAATCATTTGGTAGAAAATTGTTTTTTTTTATTTGAGAATTAGTTTTTTCAAATGAAAAACTGCTTCGTCATGTTTCTGTTTTGAAATTCCCGCCAAAAGTTACATGGTAAGATGGTAGACTCCCCCTTGTAACTTATACTCAGCCCCCTCGCCCTAGTTTGGGAGGACGTGCCTTGTCCCCTACCTTCCTATGTCCATGGGTTTGCCGAAAGGCAACTTTTGGCCCTTTGGGCGCTACTGTTTATGTAACTTCGGCAACTTTCGGGAGTGAAAGCAAATTGACGAATGGCTTTGGAGAGAATGCAACATCTGCTCTGGAGAGCGAATTTGAAATGAATGAATATTTAAAATGAAATTTTACTACTTTGATCTACTGTTTGATCTAACATTAACTAGCAGCAATATCAATTCCAAATAAGTCATATTTCTTTCGTGAAACGTTTCCAATAAATATAGTTAAATGCTTAATTTAAGGTAGACAAAAGGCAGAAATTTTAATCCTATTGAAAAATTATTATGAACAAAGATTGTCAATTTTCTTTCCTAAACATGAAATTATGTCCGAAATTATACACTGTGGTAAAAAAAGCTTACTGAATTTTTCATTATTTAAATTTTTTTTCAATATTACCGATTAAAATATAAAGTAAGATTTCTGCGAGAGAAGATACTTAAAAACACATATTGAAACAACTTTCTAATCACAATTTTCCACAAAATATGAAAATATCTTATACACACAAAGTAATAATTTATAATAATATAATAATAAACATAATACCTTCATATTAAACCCTAGACTAGAGCCTATACTCTGTAATATACAGGGTGTCCCAGAGTCAAATGTCCGGACTTATATAGCTGTATAAAAATAAAAACAATAAATCGAAAATTCCTTTCCCAAAAATGTCGCTCACGTACGCACGATTGTTTATACCGTGCTCCTGATTGGTCCAGCTTAAATATTTAACAACTCAAAAACTAAAACGTCAACTTTTTTTTGGAAAAAAAATTTTCGATTTATTTTTTTATTGTGTATACAGCCATGTAACTCCGGACACTTAACTCTGGGACACCCTGTATATTACATACACTTATTGTTATAAATTTTATTGTCAATAAATATTGCGTAAACCGTAACTAATAGGTCAAAATCGACGTCAGTTTATAATACACATATCATATTATAGTATATGCGGTACTCAAAACTCAAAAATGACATCCATTTTCACCTATCTTTCATGGTTTACGAGATAATTGATAAAAATAACGCAAGGTTCCCCTCAGGGGTGGGACTCCGATGCCTTGAATCGAACGGACCTATCTTTCTGCCATGTGAGATAGACAACGACGTGCAATCAACGTTGAAACGACCGTTTCGAAAACTCTCTTTCTATCGTATATGGTGGACAGAGAGGGTTCGATGGTTGCCAACGACAAGTCGTACTTTTCGTTTAATAAGGGCCCGTGCACAATGGAGCCCCGAACTCGAAACCTGAACCAGAAGATATCTCTGTCCTTTTTTACTGTAGCTAAGATAAAAAAGGACAGAGTTATCTTCCGGTTCAAGTTTCGGTTTCAGGTCTCCATTGTGCTCGGGGCCTAACTATGAGATCCTCTCTGTCTACCATATACGATAGAAAGAGAGTTTTCGAAACCATCGTTACGATCTCCATCGCGCCTCGTTGTCTATCACACATGGTAGAAAGAGAGGTCTGTTTGATTTAAGGCATCGGAGTCCCATCCCTGACTTCTCGATTATCGACAGTCACCTCTCTCTTTCCGACACATAAGATAGAAAGAGGAAGTCTAATTTTATGCGATAGATAGAGAGATCCGATCAACTAGATTAGAGGGCATCGGAATCCCACCCCTGCACCTATTGGGATCTGAATTCTTGGGTGCGCCACCGTCGACATACTTTCAATATGGCCGCTGTTCCAGGTAGAATTTGAATAGAAGCCTAGGTAACGTGCGAAAATCATTACAAATTATTACAAATATTTCAAAAATGAAATATCCTGAAGGATCCTTATCAGACTGATTCCATTTCAAATCATGCAGAGAGATCTAGTTTAGGATGTCAGAATAAACAAAAGCTTTTTTTTTAGGGAAACCATTTTTTCAGCAAGAACAATTTTTTTTGTCAGAAAAACAACATTTTTAATTTTTGCGTCAACTAATAAGAAAAAGGGTAAATGTGAGGATCACAAAGTTGTTTAGAAGTAAAATTTTTAAGCAATCGAATTAAATTTTTATATAGTTGAACAAAACTTAAAATTTATTGAATGTTACTATAATTTACTGAAAAATAAGTGATCTTTCTAGAGATCGTGTACTTTTTGCACATAGAAAACATGTTTAACGGATATTTTTTTTAAAAATGAGGAAAATCGACAGTTCAATCGAAGACACCGAGTGCAGAGGCAGCAATAATTAACAAAGTAAATATTTAGTCGATGGAACGTAACCTTTAAAAAGTGTAAAGGACTTTTGGTAGAAATTTTAAACAATTTAAAAATGGAAGCTTAACTTCATTAACTCCTAATTCGTAAGATAATTTTTTTCTGCTAAAGTACGAAATACCCATCTCTTTATTTTCATTGAAGAATTATATTTTCAAAGGTCAATTTATTATGAAACTCTAACCTGGACCTCTCTGCATGATTCTTGGTTCTTGACGAATAATGATAAAAAATGGAATATAATTGAGTCAAAGCATTAAAAATCTTCGCTTTTAAAGTGCAAGACTACCATGGTGTCAGTTGTAGGTTTTCCCATTCTTAATGCATTTTCCAAGTTATGCGCTGATCAATGTTTTCGGGCTCTCGAAACGTATTTTTAATTGTCACAAGTGATCCACCGAGTTTAGGAAAACGGAAAAATCGCAGCGTTTCATATTTTTGCGCTGTAGGTGAACAGCTAAACACGCAGTAAAACTCTTTGCTTTTTGTTTTTCGCGGGGAAAATTCCATAAAAGAAATTTTTAAATAACAAAATAAAGTTCTGCCTTGAGTTTAAATCCATTTTGAAGCATTATATATTGTTTATTTTTGAATGAACAGTATTTTTCTGCGATTGCCCATGCGATCTGTCAAAATCTACCTGGAGTTGAAGGTTTCAAATGCTGCCACCAGATGGTGTATCGCAGCGCATCCGATCTCAATAATTAGGGAGACCCTGCATAATTACACATATAATATTGTTCAGTATGGTCTATAATAATAATTATTGAAAGAATCAACAATTATTTACATACCTGTGGCTTTCTAGACGTTTTAAACTAGTATTTTTCAAAATCTTATCGCAGATGACACTTTGCGAAAGTTTTCTGTCCTCTTCCTTCTTCCGATCAAAAAACAAATCATTCCATGGGATTGCATTATGATGTTGGGTATTTCTTTTCAGCTCAAGGCATTGTTACGTCCCAGGATCTGCAGTCGATTTTCATTCTGTTGTAGCCATCTGTTGATTCGTTGAAGGAGAGTTCGGAATGCTGCCGTTAAGTGGTGGAAACCACTGCCGCTAAACCAGGTCAAGTTTAAATAAAAACACCATTGTTTATGTTCACTGAATCACAAAATTTATTCAATAGTTTGTTTAATTTTATTGTTCACAGGTTTGATCGATGCATACAAATGCAATAATTAATCACGAAACACGTCGCATTACAAGCTTGTAAGTATTTAAGTCTTTGATTTAAATTGAATTACAATTTTTATAAGTAAAAAATTACAAAACTGAAAGTCGCAGGTTCAATTCGGTTCGCCTACAGGTTATGAGTCATAAAATGAGTCATTCGATGATTGACATGTCTAAACACGAAAAATCTAAATAAGTCCAAAGTCCACACATTAATGATGCTAAATTTAAACCCATGACTCACTAAATAAATAAACACTTCACTTTAAGACGCAATTTATTGTGCACTGCGTAGAAGTTCGAGCAAACATGACCTTACTTCAGGACAGAGAGAGAGAGAGTAGTGCATTATGTGTAATTAGTCCATGTAATTAACACCTTGCAACCTATTTAGGCTTTGTAACATGAAGTTTCTAATACTTCAAAAACTTTCTTTCATGTTCTTATATTTGAAAGTTATCTAATATTTGTATTTCAACTTCTAATCATTTAAAATTATTCAAATTGAATTTGGAGCTTCTTGTCGCGTTCCCTAGAGTTCGCTGGTGTGCATTTTAATTCGCAAACGGGCCACACCGCCAACACCGTTACAGGCATAATTATTATTTTCAATTGCTGTAACTACTTCAATGAAATTATTAGTAATTATTATATGTCAAAAGTGAGGTTATGTACTTGTCAGCACCAGCCCTATCCGACTTCCAAGCTTTTGCATGGATGGCATCCGTAATTATATACTTCCAAGTGGTAGTACCAAAAAGATCCGACAGAGAGCGCCACTACTGCCTCTACACAGTTTAACAGTATCTGTTATGGAATAATAATGTGAATAACTAAAATAATTTTTTTTTTTTCACTACAAAATAAATGTTGAATCTATTACAATAGATTCATAGACTTTCAATAATAATTTTTACGAAAAAAATCTGAGGAAATAGTGATAGCCATAGAGAAAATAGTTAAAAATACATATGGTTTTCTACACAGTGTCAAAGTATTATAAAGATTGAATTATTAATAATTAATAATAATGTAATTACCTGACGGAATAATTCACCTGGAAATATAATTTCAAAATTAATTTACATAATTAAAAAATAATTGATGGTTAGCAATATTAAGTGATATATGTTGTACTTGGACAAATAGATGTAATTATTTTTGAAAAGGTGTTTTAAATTTGTAGGTAGGAAAAATAATTTATTGATGATAATCTTATTTTTGTTGATAAATAACATCGATAAAATTACTATATTATTTGCAAAAATATTATAACTAATCAATCACATTGATGAAAAATTACAATTTTTTATGTTTCATTCTTTACCGTAGCAAATATGTAGTGAATTATCAATTCATTTTAAAATTAACAGCATTGTTTTAGATAGTAAAATCACATTCGAGAATGAGATTGATCGAATCAATCACATTCTGAAAGTCGTATTCGTCGTCATAAATATAATATTTTACATTTACCTTTTACATAACACATATTTTAAATAAATAATAGCAGTAAAATGCTATACTATTTTTAGTTATATAGCTAATAAATCACATTCTAATAGTCACTCGTCGTACTAAATATTAAATTATGACTAGTTTTAGTCTTCATATTCTTTGGGAAAATTTTCTCTAAAAACTGGATAAGCACTTAATTAAAGCTCTTAAAATTCAAAAATTAAATTTTTTTGAATTCAATCATTCAAAAAATATTACAATCAATATTAAATTACTTTCATTGGACAAATAAAATTGCTTAAGTCATTTATTCAGCAAAGTGCTCAGTTTGCTTAAGTTGTGCAAAGCTTTGCCGCTTTTTTCTTCAGAACGATTACTTTTTTTACGTTAGCCATCTCTTGCTTAGCTAATTCCCGCATGCAATTAAACGTCTTTTTTTAAAATTTTAGAATTCCAAATTTGGGAAATTTGGTGGGGTTTAAAAATTAGAAGTTCAATTTTCCAGATTGGTACCCCTGCAATTTTGTTCTCTTAATGAATGGAAACTCACTGAAAATTTTGAAAAGTTTTGGTGGTACCTGGAAATTTTTAACACTTAATTTCAACATTCAAAAATTTGGTACACTTGAATTTTTTCAACTAGATAAACATAGCTTTTATAAATAAATTTGCTGGGGATTCAGTACAGTACAGTCAAATTTGGTACATTTAGAAATTCTGTATTTTTTTAGACCAGACGAACATAAAATCTATAAATAACTTTGTAGGCAATCCTGTTTTGAAATTCAACAATTTCAAATGTGGTAAATTCGAAATTCAAAAATTTGGTATATTTGAATTTTTGCAACCATATACACATAGTGTTTATGAATAAATTTTGTAGGGAATCGAGTTTAAAAATTTTAGAATTTCGAATTTGGTAAATTTGGTCATTTCTAAATTCAAAAATGTCAAACTTGGTACATTTAAAAATGTTGTACTTTTTGTTTGAGACCCGATAAACATAAAATCTATAAATAAATTTGTACGGAATCCAGTTTTGAAATTTTAGAATTTCAAATCTAGTAAATTGAGTAATTTCTAAATTCAAAAATGCCAAATTTAGTACATTTAGAAATTTCGTATTTTTTGCGTTCAGATAAACATAAAATTTATGAATAAATTTGTAGGGAATCCAGTTTTGAAATTTCAAATTTGGGAAATTTGGAAATTTCGGAATTTAGAAATTTGGTACACTTGAATTTTTGCAACTAGATAAACATAGCGTTTATAAATAATTTTTTAGGAAATTTAGTTTTGAAATTTTTGAATTTCGAATTTGGTAAATTTAGTAATTCCGAAATTAAAAAAGGTCGGTAAATTTAGAAATTTTCTATTTTTTCGCAATCAGATAAACATAAAATGTAGAAATAAATTTGTAGGGAATCCAGTTTTGAAATTTTTGGAATTTCAAATTTGGGAAATTCGGTAGTTTCAAAATTAAAAAATTTGGTACATTAGAATTTTTGCCAATGCGTTTATAAAAATGATGGCACTTTTCTTCATTAGGGAAATCGTACCCCGAATCACAATTCGGTACGATACACCTGTGTCCAACCATTTTCAGTTTGAAAAAACTTCCACTAAGTATTTAGAAACAATATTGAACGTGTCACATCACTTAACTATTGTCAATAAAAAATAATTTTAATACTAAATATTATGCTATTCAATAAGAGCCCATAACAGTTACTGTTAAACTGTGTAGAGGCAGTAGTGGTGCTCTCTGTCGGGGGTTTTTGGTACTACCACTTGGAAGTATATATTTACGGATATCATTTCATGGAGTCGGATAGGGCTGGTCAGCACAGATTTTATAAGTCGGCCATCTTGAAAACGTAACTCTAAGGGTGGCGTCTAGAGATGGGGAGTGACCGTCAGATGACCGATTTCCGGTAATCTGACTGTCACCTGACCGGACAAGTGGAAAAAGTGGAAATCATGTTATTAAGCGAAAAATTGAATTAATATCATAGATATAAACGACAAAAAACGTTTCTATTAGTAAAACGAAATTTGTTTTCTAAAAAAAAGTGAAGAAAAAGGAATAAAGACGTAAAAAGTGATCGTATCTTGTTGCTGTTAATGAACATAACCTATTAAACATGAACAGTTTTCAAATCTTGAAAACTAAAAAGTACACTTTTTTAAAAAAAGAAGCCAAAACAATGATTTTCTGTGAGTTTTATCATCCAATATATGGTATAAAATTTAGTTTGGAATAATCTTATCTTAACAAAATTCAAAACTATTTGGGGTTAATTTAAATCGTTCAAAATTGTACAACGTATGCTTTAAAATTAATAGTTCAACCTCTTGTCGTTTTAAATTTAAATTGTTCATAATTGTACAATTTCAAATTAAAATCCTGTATACTTAAATAATTGCAAGGTAGGAAAAGGTTAACATTAGAATAATTTCATGATAACAAAATTCAAAATTATTTTTATTTCATTTAAAAAATTCAAAAATACTTGCTCGACTGTAATTTCATAACACTTCAAATTGCAGTTTAGGATTCTCTTTTCTTTACAATTTAGATAACTTGTTCAAAATCAAACAACATCTGAATGAAAATCTTAAAAATCAAAGCATTGTTAAATTAAAAACGTGTAAAGAATGATTTCAATGAAACTTCAGAAATGAGAGAATTTCTAATTGAAAAGCATCGTTTAAAATTCAGGAATTAATCATTAGCTTAAATTTGAATAGCTGAAGCTTTTACTTTTATAGTTTTTAATTTGTAGTAGTAAAAATGTTTTTGGAGAGCCTCGAAATAACGCATTTTTATATTTTTGGAAAATCCCAATTAAAACGCTTTTAAATTCAAAATCATTAGACTGAAGTGTTAAAAATTTAAAGAAAACTTCAAAGCTCGGGATTGCAAAAAGCTATTTTAAACATATAAGCTCAAAATTTTCGGGCCGATACATTTTCAAATTTCTAATAAAGTTAAATTCAATTGACAAAACGTCTAACAGTTGATATTTTTCCCACAAAAAGAACAATATTCAACCAAAAAGGATGACTTATCCATAAAACTTTTAAATTTTTAACAAAATAATTACATTTTTAACAAAAAATATGAATTTTCAACCAATAAGATTAATTGCATACTGAAAAGACAAATTTGTATTAGAAAATTAATTTTGAATCGAAGAGCTGAATTTTCAATTAAAGTGGCGAATCTCCAAACAAAAAAATTAATTTTTAACAAAGTAGTTCGAGTTTCAACCACGTATTTAAATTTTCAACCAAAAAAAGATTAATTCTCAATAAGAAATTTAATAGTTGATTTTCAATTAAAAACGATCAATTTTCAGACAAAGATGTATAGTTAAATTTTCAGTTAACAAAGTTAATTTTCTACCTAAAGAGGTGAATTTTCAATAAAATTGTTGAATTTTCAAGCAGCAAAGGTTTTTCAGGAAAGAAAGAAAAAAAATGGTTGAAGTTTCTACAAAACAGTTTACTTTTCAACGACAGAATTAAGTGTAATAATGATAAATATTATTATACACTGAGAGGCCAGGTATCTCTATTTTGTTAAGAATAAGCTATACGAATTTGTGCAGCTTCTTGAGAACTTTGAAACTAAAAAAAAACTTTAAGAATAAAAGCCTTATACTACAATCAAAACCATAATATGGTTTTGACAGCACCACCGAACAGATAGGTTTATTGAATTATCCTTTCCATCTTTTTATTTCAACCTGTAATTTTTGGCGTTTCCAGTTTTCTTTCCTATCACTAAATTGATCCCTATAATAGATATAAATGTAATCCACAATATAATACAATATAAAAATGCCACAACGTAAAATTCAAATTAGCGTTCAGTCATTTGATTAGATTTATTCCTGAAAGAAACAAATCATATTTGCCATAAACTTTTGTGACTTGATTGCGAATGATTTTTGTAGGTTATGTTTGACTACAATCACGCAAATCGAAGAAATTGTCCGTCTGAAGAGATTAACAGCCTGTAATTTCATAAAAAATTGTTCCGTATTAGTTTTCATCTTATACCATTCATTAAAGAACATTCCAATAACTATTTATAAGATGATTTCCACTTTTTCCAAAATGTCCGGTCAGACAGTCAGATGACGGGAAATCGGTCAGATGACTGAGGGTGACGTCCCATGGCAGCATCAAACTTGGCGCAAAATACAAAACCGCAAATCACCAGGCATTGCAGCCAATGACTGTGTTTCGGTGGATTACTATTAGAATATCATTGGCTGAATTATCTAGTGATTTGACGTTTTGCGTTTTGCGCCAAGATTGACGCTGCCATGGGATGTCACCCTGAAGCGGTCGGCGTCATTTGACGTCACTCCCCATCTCTAGTGGCGTCCCATGGCAGCGTCAAACTTGGCGCAAAACGCAATACCGCAAATCACTAGACATTACAGCCAATCACTGTGTTTCTGTGGATTACTAGGAGAATGTCATTGGCTGAAATATCTAGCGATTTAACGTTTTGCGTTTTGCGCCAAGATTGACCTTACAAAGAGGTTCATGATGCAAAACTAATCGTAGGTGGCAGCACCGAGCAGAGTACTAGAGTCTCTGTCGCTGAGAGACGAAAAAATATGGTGCTAGGTGTACGGTTGCTTATAATTAAATATATGAGGGTAACATATTTTTAGTGCTCATATACGAAGGTTATTTTAATTTTAGTGGAAATTATACACACAATGGGATATATGGTGAACTATAGTAAACCTAACCTCACTTTGCAAGTGACAGTCAGAAAAGGATTGATCAACCTTTTACGAATGCTATATGATAAATATTGATGAAAAAGTTTGAAAAATATATTTTGTTATGTTTACAAGGTACAAATGGCACTTTATACTCATTAACAAACTTTCTTTTCTTGAAATTGGTATCTCATTGCCAGAGGGTCTAGTACTCGGGTCGGTGCTGCCACCTAAGATTAGTTTTGCATAATGAACCTCATGGGACTAGTGATGGGCACTGCTCGGCCTGACTGTGGTAATACCTGGGGCTCTATTCTCGAGTTCGTTCGAAACTTGCCGTATACGTAAAGTTTCGAATGGTAACTTACGTATACGAGTAGGAAGTCGTATTCTCGAGCACTCTTCGAATTTGCGATTCGAGTTATTCGTATACGAATGTACTGAACAGCGTTGCCAAGTTTAACTCACGTCAAAATTCTAGTGCTTTACTAGTGACAAACAATTTGAGCCAATGAAATCATTTGTAGAGTCGTGTGTGAAATGCGCCAAAATGTGTATGATTTAAAAATTGAATGCTTTCGCTGTCAGCACATGGTGCTGGGTGAAATTATATTGAAGGTATCCCTAATAGCACGGAACGTTCCACGGGAACTTTCGGAACGTTCCAGGAACGTTCCAGCGCGGTGTAAAATGTCCGCCGCTTGGGAACGTTCCACTGGAACGTTCCGAACATAAATTAGCGTTATTGTTATTATTATCAATAAAAATCGCGTAAAACGTAAGTGATAGGTCAAAATCGATGTCAATTTATGATACGGATATCATATTATAGTGTAGTATATGCGGTACTCAAAACTCAAAAATGACATCCATTCTTACCTATTTCTTACGGTTTACGAGATAATTGTTGTTAAAAACAACAATAATGGAAGGTTCCCCTCAGGTCCCAGTGGAACGTTCCTGGAACGTTCCCAAGGGCGGACATTTTACACGTTGCGGGAACGTTCCGCGGTAGCCTATTCGCAGGTATAAAGGGAACGTCTGCAGGCATTTAAAACTGAAATCTGAGTAGCTTTAAACGAGCAGCACTAAAACAGCACTGAAACAGCACTGGACAGTGCCGTTTCAGTGCTGTTTCATCGGCAGGGTATGATAGAATAACAGGATTCAGGTGTTGAAATTTCAATCATTTTTATTTTTACTATATCTACTTTGTTTGATTTTTTTTCTCTTTCCGATAAATTCAATATCATTATTTATGCTATTTCTGAAAAGAGCAACAACAAAAATCACATATTTTGAGAGAAAATTCAGTGTCTCATTTGACCCCGTATGCTCATCTCGCCCCGGTCTCCCCTAAATTAATTTAAATTGGAAATAAAAGTCGATGGTTAAAGAAAATTTGATTGATCGCGGTGTGTCTCGACTGATTTCAACCCAAAAGGGCTTTCACATGCCGGCTTTTTTCTGAATATACTTTTGGGATGCCCCACGATATAATTAATTATTTTTTAACCTCAAAACGAAACAAATTTTCAAAGAATTTCAATACAAATTAGTATATGTGCATAAAAAAAGTAAAATATTCCCAAGTGTCGCAACCTTCAAACCAACAATTAAACAATACATAATCCACTTTCTGTATCAAATTTGTAAAAAACTTTTTTTTTTATCACTCTCGATCTGTCACTTTTTATACCGCGCGCCTCACAAATCATACAATTTAATCACTGCGCATGATCAGACTCTGGATTCGTATACGAATATAAGTTTCGAGTGGCATACCCACTCGTTGCATTTCGGACGAAACTTTACGTATGCGAACCGCCAGTGAGTGTTCGGGAATAGGGTTCATTGCAAGTCATTCGAAAGTCGGAAGATTCGTATACGAGAAAAACTCGAGAATAGAGCCCCTGACCTGACCGGTAATATCCGCTCATGACGGTAAAAGTTGGTAAAACGCGGTCAGACCCAAATATTTCCATCAGGAAAGTTTTTTTTATATAAAAGAGTGGTCTATTTGTCAGGAAATACCCTATGCTAAACTTATACAAAAAGTTTTTCTGTTACAAATGTTCCAATTATTCTCAAAGTTATAAAAATGCGAAAAAGCTGAGCACAGCAGACGACACTTTTGACAGTTTCGCGCGAGTTTCGAGGGGAATTTGAAAATTACACTTCACAAATTCACAAATTACATTGGAAATCTGTTGCATTTATTAAGTGATATTTCAAAAATAATATTTAATAGTGTGGTGAGTTCTTTTGACTATCATTTCAATTAATATAACACTTCAACATGAAGTTAAGTACTGTGTATCGTATAGGTTATATTCCTTAAATGAAAATACTGTGTTTTGTCATTAAATAAAATAAAATTGATATCTAATTATTATAAATTTAGATTTATGAGTAATTTGTGTAGATAATTTATTATTTGTTGTTGTTTATATGAGAAGGAATTCAATAAGGCAATTGTTATAATTAAAAAAATGGGAACAATGACAATACAAATAATAACAAATAATACATTATTTACACAAATTACTCATAAATCTAAATTCATAATAATTAGATATCAATTTTTTTTTTATTTAAAGACAAAAAACAGTATTTTCGTTTAGGGGATATAACCTATACGATACAAAGTACTTAACTAAATGTTTCAGTGTCATGTTCATTGAAATGTTATTCAAAATAACTTATTACACTACTAAATATTATTTTAAAAATATTACCTAATAAATGCAACAGATTTTTAAGGTAATTTCCCAATTTGTAAAAAGCCATTTTCAAATTCTCCTCGAAACTGGCGCGAAACTGTCAAAAGTGTCGTCTGCTATGCTCAGCTTTCTGAGATTTTTCTTAGTTTGAGAATAACTGGAACATCTATAATCGAAACAATTTTTGAACAAGTTTAGCATAGGGTATTTCCTAACAACTAAACCACTTTTCTCTATAAAAAAAACCTTTTCTGGTGGAAATATTTGGGTCTGACCGCGTTTTACCAACATTTACCGTCATGACCGGTCAGGATTGGTCATGACTGTGAAATACCGAGCAGACGCCACCCTTACAAGAGTTTTCTACTTTTTCTCCACGTATTTTACGTCGAAAACGTATTATACGTAGAAAATACTCTAGTTACGCGTAACTGACCAACCCTGCTGACGACCAGCAGAGCAGACCAGAGATGGGTTGTGACATGTCACTCGAGGTTTTCTACGTCTAATACATAAACGACGTAATATACGTAGAAAATTGTAGAAAACTATGTGCAATACATATCAAAGATGTCGGACGTAATTTACGCTGGCGGCGCTGCATTTGACAGATTTGAATAATTGACATAACCTCTTATAAAGAGTCTTCTTTTTTCGTAAGAAATGACAAGTCAGCCCACGAATTATGTTTTGGCCTACCGCCTCGCAGTGATGCTAATAGACCGCGACTTTTTCAACTGCGCAAGCGTCGCGTTGGAAGGGGAAAGCCACGGCATTGGCCGTAACACGCGCGCTTATTTTAAATGCTTCAAATTCATTTTTATTTTCAAATCGAGAAATTATAATAATTCAAGTTGATATGGTTCATATATGTTACTGCAATAACTATAAGATTCATGTTAATACAGTATTTTATTATTATTACTATGGAAAATGTAATTTACTTAATGTCCGATCAAAATATCAAAGTATGTCTAAAAATCGTAAATGAACTGCCCTGAAGTTCAAATTTTTTAAACATGAAAAAAACAATTTTGGTTGAAACTTCGATTATTCTAGTTAAAGATTCATCATTTTAGTTGAAACTTAATCTTTGTGATTTGAAATTCAACTATTCCAGTTGAAGATCAATAATTTCAGTTAAAAATTCATCGCATTGTTTGAATATGTGAAGATTTTTTTAATTAGCTTTTTTGTTCGTTAAAAATTTGCTTTAAACTGAAAATATATTTATTCCAATTCAATATTCCATCATTTTATTTGAAAATTTATCTCTTTCGTTGAACACTAATTTTTTGAACTGAAAATTTAACCATTCAATTTTTAGTTGAAAAATGATCTTTTTAAATTGAAAGTTCATCTATTATGGTAGCTATTTTTACTTGAAAAGTTAGGAATCTGAAGCAATTTAAATTTAATTCAACATGGTACTGTATACATATTCCGAGTCAAATGTTTAGAAAAATGCGTAATATTTGGATGGATCCGTACCATGTACAACTATACTTGGAAAAAACCTGTTATCGAATCTTTTATTTGATAGACTATTCGTAGAGAGATAAACATTATTAGAAATAATGTGATAAAAAACATTTTGGAGGTTTCATATGAAACTTTCAAGTTAATAGAATCTTGTAAAGATTTGCAAAAATACAGTGAACTTTACCTAACTGTAACAGCTGATTGAGAACAAGTGAAGAACGTTAGTCAAAATAATATATTTTTTCTTTTAATTCTGAAAATTTTGAACTTTGGGGCGGTTAATTTACTATATTTTTAGACAAACTTTTTATTACAATGGGATTTTTTACTGAGATATTAAGTACATTACATTTTCCATAGTCATAATAATAAAATACTGTATTATCATGGATCTTATAGTTATTGCAGTAATATATATGAACCATATTAACATAAATCATTATAATATCTCGACTTGAAAATAAAACTAGCATTATTCCTTATTTTTAGTCCGTCACCATATTTGTGTAAATTTGAAGCATTTAAAAGAAGCGCGCGTATTACGGTCAATAACGTGGCTTTCCCCTTCCAACGCAACGCTTGCGCAGTTGAAAAAGTCGCGGTCTATTAGCATCACTGCCGCCTCGTTTCATTTTTCTCCTTATAATGAGAAAACAGTAGTTGACCAGCGCGCGAACGATTACTTATAGGTTAGAATAACATGTTTTCGTACTTATGCTTGTGTTCCACATTCACGAAAACCTTTCGGATGATAAGGTACGATAAACATGTATAATAAATATGTATATTATTTGTTTAAACTAATTTTTTTAGGAAAGTGATGAATAATTACGAATAATTAATTAATTGCTCAATATTAGTTGTTTCTGTAAGTCCATTGGGTATTTTTAGAATGAAGAATTCAAAAATCCCGCCCATATAGTCCCCTGAGCAAATGTAAAATACATTTGTAGAAAAATAAGGACGTAATATACGTAGTAATATACATGTCGAAAACCATGTAATATACGTGATGTATTGTACGTACCCATCCCTGGAGCAGACAGAACGTGTGAATACAACCTTTAGAACATTGTTTGAAAACAAAGTATAGTGACATAGTGTGTATGAATATTACATTTTTTCTGTGTAATTTAATTACAATCATTACATTAAGCTTCGAAATGGAGCGAATGACTGAGGAAGAGTGGGACACATTTGTGTAAGTTTCTTATTTTGTTTTATCTAATGGGTTTCTTCAAATTTGTTGCCAAATGGTAAATACTTGCATAATTTCATGTTTTAATGATTCTTCTTATTTCTCTCACTGGTAAGCTGCATTTTGCGTTAAAAACAGATGGTTAAATTGCACTTCCTTGAAATTGTAAAGTATCGAAATTCAAAATGACGGACCATCATAAAATATTCATGATTAATATTTATATGCATATTAATATTTATATGCAACATTATTTTCGCAAGTTTATTATTTTTTCTATAATTTGCGAAAAATTGCCAGATTTTCCACCTGTTTTTGGTGTAAAAAGTGACCGATTTTCGGTCGGTGACGTGGCACATGCGCAGTGCCGACCTTTCCGGGCAACAGTGAAAAAAGTGTACGGATGCAGTGGAAAAAGTAAATGGACGCAGTGAAAAAAGTAAATAAAGTGCAAACTACTTCGTGTTACTCCGGGTGTGTTCGTGCTGCCTCGGGTGTGCTCGTGCATCGTGCGCAGCCAACTTCATTCTATTTTCCGACTCCGTCCCTAACCTAAAGCACCGACAGTTTCTCCGAAAATACGGTGTTATTGCTGAGTCAATCGACAAAAAATCGCCTTCTTTTTACACAAAAAACAGGTAAACAAAAACTAGCACTTTTTAAACAAATTATAGAAAAAGTATCGTCTCCCACACACTGAAAAAGCGACGATTTAAAACTCGTGTGATAGCCACAATATACTATATATTTTCTTATCACGTTGTGAATAATTTGTGTATAATTTTATACCTTTTCCAATTGTTCAAATAATTGAAAATTAATAAATTATTGTTCATAAATATTCCACTAGACTAATAGTAATAATTTTTATGAGAAAAGCGAATTTTCGAGAAAAAAAAATTATTTAAAGAAATTCCATTTGTTTAAATATTTGAAAATTAATAAGTTATTATTGATAAATATTCCAGTAGACGGTAATAAAGCACTCTTAGTGCCACATTGTGCCTTTGGATGTAGGTTGTTCCCGCATGAGGTGGACAGCTAGATAGTATTTGTCCTGGGTGTGCACAACACGCTCTGCAGCTATCATCGGGAATATCTTGGCTCAAAATGTGGCGACGGTATGCTAGAGTGGAAATGACACCGTCTTGACACGCCAAAATGAAACCCTCGGTGCCCGACTTCAATCCGGAGGATTTAAGGAAAGCAAACGTCAGCTCATACGACATTGACTGATCTTCCACATTTCTGTGGAAGATGCCGTGCATCCTCTTGTCGAGGAGCTGTTCGCGGAAGTTTTTCTCCTGTACTTTCTTAATCCGAGCCTTCAGGAGTCAGTATTTAAGATGGATGAGATTTTATGCATTTTGCTCACCCCTGATATTGAAGTCAAGGCGACTATATGTGCTGTACCCAGAATAATCCTGTTGTGAAGACATTCAAGATTCAGTATTTCACGACCACCTTGACAGCATGAGATGTGAAGTCGTGGAACAGAAGACTTACGGTGCATGCTTTGGTTCATGTGCATCACCTGTCGGGACCCGATATCGAGAGATCTGAGCTCGTCCTTCGTCCATGGAACTACTCCAAATGAGTAGAGTACTACTGAGACGGCAAGCATGTTCGTCGCAGATACTTCGTTCCTCGCGGATAGTTCAGAAGACCATATCTGTCGGATGAGACATTTGTGTCTGCATCGGAGAGTATCCTTTATAGATGTTGCGTCCTGAATGCGGCTCTGTGGCACGCCCAGGTATGTATAGGTCTCCAGCGCTAAGGTGCCGTATAGCGCTTCTGTCAACGAGCTGAGAATCTTCGGGGATGTCGTTAAGTTTTCATTTCTTCAAATTAACCGTGGCGCATTTCTCTAACTCGAACTCCATTCCAATCTCTTGAGTGTACTCTTTGACAATTTTTAGAGCTAGATATAGTTTCTCTTTATTTCTAGCATAGATCTTGAGATCGTCCATGTAAAATACATGAGTGATCTTATGCTTTCGATCTCCAGGTTTGCCACAGAGGAACCCTTCGGAATGACGAAGTGCGAGAGACAGTGGCAGTAATGTGAGGCAAAAGAGAAGAGGACTCATGGTGTCGCCCTGGAACACACCTCTCTGCAAGGTGACACTGTTAGTGATCACACGATGTTTTCCAGATGAGATAGTAAATCTGGTTTTCCAAAGCGGCATTCACCTCTCTATGCACCTCACGATGTGTGGATGAAGCTTTGAGCTTTCCAACAGACAGATAATAAGTCCATGGGAGGTTGAATCAAAAGCTTTTCGGTAATCAATCCAGGTTATCGATATAGATCGTTGATAGGATGCTGCGTCTTTACAGGCACATCTATCGATGAGCAGGCTCTCCCGACATCCTGCTACGCCTTTCTTCGAGCCGCGTTCATACATCCCTCGCCACACAGGGTCAATTGTAATTCTTAGGGCCAGCTAAGTTGCCCGTCTTCGGCAGGAGCACTATGCTTCGGCAGGAGCACTGGTAAAAAAAAAAAAAAAAAAAAAAAAAAAAAACTGTTTGAAAGGCACCGAAAGTGGTGAGAGGGGTAGGGTCCCACTGGAAGGGGAAGGTAACCCAGGTAGTTCGCGCTCCTTTGGGCTGTACCCGAAAATATTATACGATTATCCCATTATGTCCCAAAGGAAAATAAAATAAATGGATATGTAGACCCTAAACTTATAAATTAAATTTTAAATATATATTTATGTGATTTTTAATTAGAATACTTTTATCATAGAGTAATATTATTTTCTTAATTAATTAATTATTATTGAAGTACGCGAATAGTAATCTATCAAGTATTGAAAAAATAATATAATAATTAATAAAATATTAGAAAAAAGAAATTTTTTAAGAAATAAAATTACTTAAAAAAATAAAATATTTGACAATTTAAAGCAATTGTTTACAAAATTAAAATGTTTAAAAAATAAAAATGTTTAAAAAATAAAATTGTTTAAAAAATAAAATTGTTTAAAAAATAAAATTAGTTGAAAAAGAAAATTGTTCAAGAAATTAAATTGCAGAAGACATGAAATGGATTATAAAATAAAATTTTAACAAATAATACAATTTTTTTCAAATGATAAAATTGTTAAAAAAAGGTAATAAATTGAAAATAAAATTGTTGAAGAAATTGAATTAAGAAATAAATAAAATAATTCAAAAAAGAAACTGGATGAAGAAAAAAAATTGTATAAGAAATAAAATTATTGAAAAATTTGAATTAAAAAAAATTAATTTGTTTAAAAACAAGAACTGTTTATAAATGAAAAATTAATAATCAGTTAATTAACTAAAATGTACGCGAAGTAAACTCGTTATAACTAGTGAAATATAAAAAATCATAACTATTATCATTGATACCAATTATTCTTATAAATTTATTTCTTCGGAATCTAAATTCCTAAGAAATCCAAGGAGTAGACATAGAACAGGTGAAAAATATACAAAGGTGGAAATCTAGGTCTCACTACCTGAGTGCAAAATTAGTGGTTTACTGCTCCGCCTACTAACCACTAATTCCCGGAGAGTAACAAAGGTGCTTATGCAGATTCAGCTTGCCCATTGACAGTTGACGAGTTTATATTCTCTGATGAATTTTCTTAGCTAAAATCAGCTAAAATTCTGAACCCCATGCGCTCGCTCAATTATTATTTTAAAAATCTGAATAAAATGCACAAATGTTTTTCCACTATAAAGATTCAGTTTCTAATATTGGATGGTCAAAATTCGAAAATACGTTATTTTGGACCACCTTAATATATATATATATATATATATATATATATATATATATATATACAGGGTGTTTTTTTTTTAACTTGAGACAACGAAATATCTCAAAAAATACGCATCCTACGGAAAAAATGTCTGGAATAAAAACTTTTTATTTTCGAGGGGGAAAAAAGATTTGTTAAAATTTACCCCACCCCCACAGGAGGCAGGGGTGGGGGTAACTTTGTAATTTCAAATGGCAACCCCAATTTTTTATCACAGATTCAGATTCTCTTTTACGAAATACGTAAGTTTTATTCGGAAAATTTGTTTCGATTCGCGATAGATGGCGCTGCAATTGCGAAAAACGAAATTGTTGACACTACTTTTAGCTCTACCCAGGAATAACGACGCGGGCGTAGTAGTTGTCTATTCCCTTCGGGGTGCTTAATTTCGCTGACAGGGTGTCTAGCGGACCGGGAAACCGGGAAAAACCCTGGAATTTTATTGGGCCGTGAAAAAATCGGGAAAACCCCGGGAATTTTGCTTATGACCGGGAATTTTTTGTATTTGATCGAAAAATCGACTTTTTTCTACGTAATTTTCTTTTTATTCCATTTCCACTTTATCTACAGTCGCAAGGTTCCTTCTTATGCTTATCCTAAGTACCTATTTATGTAATTTTTGACATTCTCATCCTAATGAGAAGGAATTGGTTTTATGTACAATTTGTCTTAGTCGGGTTTCATCAAATCTCCACGTTTTGAGACCCACTAAGTCAGAAAAAAACTATTTTTACGAAGGTAAAATCTGTCTGTAGTCTGTCTGTATTCTGTAGTCTGTTTGCAGTCTGTACACACTATTTTAAGACCTAAAAGAAAAAGACAAGTTCGTCAGTCAGCTATTTTGGATCAAAATTCAAAAAGTTATAGCATTTTCAAACTTTTTGAGACCATTTTTTTAAGAGTTGAAAATTCTATGTACCTACAAGATTATCATAACAACTTTTTGAGTTTTCTTCAAAAAATCGAGCATTCAAATTGTGTGCTCGAGCAGCGGGCAGATTTTTTCTATGTATATTATGTTGAAATTCCTATTTCTATGTACACATGGACTTCAAAAAATCACAAAAAGACATCTAAAACTTGGTCGGGGGAAAAATATTTGACCGGGAAAAAACCGGGAAAAACCCGGGAATTTCAAATTGGCTGATCACTAGACACCCTGGCTGAGTCCCCTTGCCTCTCACCATCCATCGGGGTGCTTGATTTCGGTGAGTCCCCTTGCCTCTCACCACAGGGATGCTTGATTTTGATTAATTATTTTACAATAAGTGCTCAAAATGGTGTCCTCGCACTTCGATGCACTTGTCAATCCGAGCTTTGAAAGATTCCACACAACTGCGAATTGTGTCTGGTGATATTTGTGCACAAGCAGAGCTGATTCGCTCGATCATGTTATTACGAGTTGTGGGCACTTCTTGATACACGCGATTCTTTAGATAACCCCGCAAATAGAAATCCGGTGCCGTAAGATCTGGCGATCTGGCAGGCCAATTTACTGGACCTCCTCTACCGGTCCATCGTCCATTGAATTCGCGATTGAGTACTTCCCTCGCGATTGCCGCATAATGTGCTGGACAACCGTCATGTTGAAACCACATGTTGTGTCGCACTTCCAAGCTTAGGTCTTTTAGCAATATTGGAAGTTGATTTTCTAAAAAGTCACGATATTTTTCACCGTTCAAATTTCCATCAACAAAATACGGACAGATAAATTGATCTCCAATTATTTCACACCAAACGTTCACGGACCATGGACGCTGATGCTCAACTTCACGCAACCAATGTGGATTTTCTACACTCCAATAATGCATGTTGTGCCGATTAACGTTACCATGGTTCGGGAAAGACGACTCGTCTGTGAAGAGTACTAGAAAAAAGAAATTCGGGTTTCCTTGTATCTGCTGAACCGCCCATTGACAAAATGTCACTCGGTTCTGAAAATCATTTCCATGAAATTCTTGATGCAGTGAAATATGATACGGATGATAATTATTACGTTTTAATACCTTCCAAACACTGGATAGAGACATTCCGGAATCGCGGCTTAGTTGTCGAGTACTAACATGAGGGTCATGAGTGACTGCAGCTAAAATTGCAATTTCATTATCAACCTCAGTAACTGTTACTTGACGCTTCCTTTTTTTCGGTTGTACACTTCCGTCAGTGTATAGGTCTCTCCAGTGTCAAGATGTCTAATAAAACTTATATCCACAATCTCAGGGTTCTCGTAAACTCCAGTAATCTTTCCTTTCTTCAGATAAATGCTGGCACACTTGTCCAATCTAAAGTCTATGCCAATCTCTCCTCTGTACTCCTTGACGATATTCAAAGCAATTTGAAGTTTTCTTGCACCAGAAGCACAGATCTTCATATCATTCATATAAAATACATAAGTGACCTTATGCTCGCGATGGTTAGTCATGGTATCGTCCTGAAAGACACTCCTCTGGAAGGTGACTTCGTTTGTTGCCACACGGTAATTTCCAAATGAGATAGTAAATCTTGTTTTCCAAAGGGGCATCAATCAAAGGCGCATTCAACCATGTGTGGATGAACCTTCAAGCTTTCCAATAGACAGATGATAAGTCTAGGAGAGGTTGAATCGAAAACTTACCAGTAGTTCAATCCAGGCCATTGACAGGACGCGCTGATGGCCTACTGCGTCTGTGCAGATGCACCTGTCAATTAGCGGGTTCTCTCGGCAGCCTAATACACCTTTTTTCGAGCCACGTTGTTCGTACATCTCTCTCCAAACTGGCTCAATTCTTCGAACAATAGTGTCGTTTAGGTTAGCTGTAAAGATCGTATACAACGTGTTCAAACAAGTTATTGGCCTGTAATTCTCTGGATTAAACAAGTCGCCTTTTTTCGGTAAGAGTATCGTGCGTCCTAACACCAGCCAGTGCGGAATGGGCGTTTCCGACTTTAAATATGAGATGAATATGCGGAAAAGTTCTTCTTGACCCTGAGTGGTTTTTTCACCTCTTTAACAGTGTTTGATAGACATTCCTCCTTAAATGTTATGCAGTTGTCGCAAAACTCCTTGAAGCGGATGATATTACTAGTGTTTTTTTTTCAACTTTAGTGTCTTCGGGATCTTGTATACCTCTCTCCAAAAAGTCTCTACCTCGTTGGGCTTGGGTGGATTTTTGAGAGAAACAGGGAGATCGCTGAAGAGGCGCGATGGATCAGCGAGAAACTGCTGATTCTCTCTGAGCGATCCCTTCCTCTGCTGTATTCTCCTCCTTGCATCAGATAACACCCGTATTTTGTCAACAATATGTTGCTTAATTGTCAGCAGCTTTGACTTGTTCAGTGTGTGATGGTAGACCCTCAGTTATTGGGCGAACTTTCGAATCATTTTCGTGAACGGTCTACCAGATGTTATATAGTCAGTCACATACTGAAAACGGGACCAAGTCTGTCTTGCCCATCCAATCTTTTTGTTCCGGTGATGCAAGCATCTTATCGTCTTTTGATCCATCGTCGGTTTTAGCCTGCAATTTGAATTAGCCAAAGCTCTCACAGCACCATAAACTGAGCAATCGATGGTCCAGAGGACGGACTCTTGCGAGATGTCTCCACCCCTAACAGCACCGAAACTTGGGTCAAGCTTGGGTGAATGCTGTGTACAAGTCTCCCAATGTTGGTGCCAAGCTTGTGTCAAGCTTGGGTGAGAGTTGTTATGGCCACTTTTCACAAGTTTGGCCGGTATTTGGACGCGTTTAGTACGCCAGCGATCCGAGAGATGTCGCTGCGGTCTCAAGCCTTCTGGTGGTATAGGAGCACACTGTAATCAAAATCTTTCTTACCTACTGAGTCTAAAGTATCGATGCCGCTGATCAATAGATGGCGCAGCTGAATGCGTGGCGATACGTGGACGTGCAAAGCTTGAGTCAACGTTGGGTGAAAATTTTGCCCAAGTCTCCCAATGTTGGTGACAAGCTTGAGTAAAGCTTGGGTGAAAGTTGTGATTGTCACTTCTCCCAAGTTTCGCCGGTACAGCCCACGTGGGTGTCGCTGCTGAATACGTGGCGGGTGGCCCACACACGCAGAAAAAAATTCTGTCAAACTTGCAGGATTTTCAGTTAAAATAGGGATAGCATACATTTTCTGTAAAGATTACTGAATTTCCTGCTGAGTTTACAGAATTTTCAGTTATTTGATGAATTCACGGATATTTTCTGTAATATTGACGGCAATTTTCTATCAAATTGACAACTTTAAATTGTAAAATCTAATCAAAAAGTCTGTACATTTTACAGAAAGCATCCGTGAATTTGCAAAATTAGTGAACATTCAGTAAACTCTGCATAAAATTCGGTAAGCATTACAGAGAAACTA
>CAKNXH010054498.1:0-12066 GCA_932178445.1 Andricus quercusramuli
TTATTTATTATTTATTATTTATTATTTATTATTTATTATTTATTATTTATTACCATAAAATCCGTAGAAAACTCATTCACTTACTTAAAAATAAGTAACCTCAAGAATGAATAGTTATTTAACATTTTTATCTTGTATCAAGAATTACATAGTGGGCTGGATCGGGATTTTACTGTTCCTTTTCGATATTGTTGTTTTAAAAATGCTCATTGTCAGCGTTGAACTGGGACGATGGTGGTAGGGACTAAGGCATATGGTTTGGTACCATTAAATGATTCACAACAAATTCAGGCTCGATTTTTCAATTTTCTTCTGTGGACTTTATTATTTAAACAAAGAGAACGACAGAATGAGAAACTTCAACAATATTTTTTTTCTCAGAAGAGAAAGCTTGGATGAAGTCGCTATGCATCGGAATAAAAGGACATATAATTTAGGAACATAATTAGTAGGGTTTATTTTTGAGCAAATAGTTAAAAACGATTGATATAAAGAATTACTTAAATTCTTGTGCTTGGATATGCTTAACCACAGAAAAAAACTTTTTCTCAAGTAAAAATGCCTAAATCTCATATTAAACTAATGATCAGAATAAAAAATAACCATAAATTAACAACTACAATTTCTGTATACATTCTACTAAAATAACTGTAAATTTTCAGATTTTGTGATAATCACTTTTTTTATCAAACAACAAAAGTTATGTATTATACTAACTCATTGAAATATGTTCTCTTATTAAGAAACATTCTTTTGATAAAATTTCTACTATTCGTACTTGGCCTCACTTTTGGATTTCAAAATCTAGATTACCTCTGAACATAAATTAACGAAATAATAATATTCATGTACTTTGGCCAATTTTTTCACAGTCAGTTCTTGGACACTTCAAATGATATAATAAGTACTAGCGATCAAGATGAAAGAAAAATCCTGCTAGGAGATATGAACGGTTGACCAAGGTCGGGATACAGATACAGAAAAGGTGCTAGATAAGTTTGGAGATCCAACAAGAAAAAATCAGAACAGGAAAAAATTAGTTAGCGTATGCTTAGAAAAGGGCCTGTTCATACAAATACTTGGTTTCGACATAAAATGATCCACACGTACACCTGGTGTAACCCTTGTGGAAAAATTTCGTGGCGCTGTACTGTTTCTGTCTAGTCCGCCTTGAGTCGACACTGGTGCGCCACAGGCTGACTGTCCTGTAGGGTGGTCCAAAAATGCATTGGAAAAATTTTTTTTTTAATTTTTATCGGGACACCCCCCAAATTTGTTCGAATCCACCCAAAAATAAATCCATTTTTTTTGTTTTGAAAAAAATGATATTTAGGGGTGGCGCGAGCCCCATGAAGTTTAACATGTATTTCCCATAAGAAAAAAAGACGTTTTTGTAAATCTTATTCAGAATCCTCAATAATATCTCAGTCGAGTTGAAACTCAACATTTCTCTTGAGAATTAGCCATAGAATACGAATAAAACATCACTTTTCAAATAGCACCCCCGTAAGTCTGTTTTATAGGGTCCCAAAGAAACCCCATATGAAAAAATGGGTTTTGCGAGTTTTTGGCGCTAATTATGATTTTTTCGGTTTTTTAAATGCGAATTGTTTCTAATACATAAAATATGACTTTGTACGGGAAATTAGATATTTCAATGAATTGTTTAAACAATTTATTATTGTTTTTAGCAATTTTCTTATAGAATGGAGTTAGAAAGACGTGGTTTTTTCACAAATTTTCCATTTGTTGTCCAATTTTTGATTTGAGGGAAGTGATAGTTCATCAATCTCAACAATAGTGATTGTTTAAACGATTTAATATAATTATTAATAATAATATGTTTGAATAATGCTAGAAAGATGCGTTTTTTTTTAATTCCTAGCTTTTTGTCCAATTTTCATATGTAGTGAAGTAATAATGAATTCAAGTTAACAAAATAATTGTTTAAACAATTTATTATCATTGTTGATAATGTTCTCTTCGCTTAATCGGTAGAATGTTGCGGTTTTTTCTGAAATTTTCAACTTTTTGTTTATTTTTTATTAGGCGTGACTTGATAATCCATTAAATTTAGCAAAAATGATTGTTTAAACAAATTATTATATCTATATCGATTGCGCCTGATAGTTGCGATTTTAGGCAGTTTGTACCATTTGTCCTTTTATCACTTAGTGAGGTAATAATTAATTAAAGTTAACAGAAAAGTTGTTTGAACAATTTAATATTGTTTATAACTATCTTTTCTCAGATAAGTGCTAGAAAATGGCGGCTTTTTCTAAAACCTTTCACTTTGCATCGCTTTTTTATTCATGAACAAGTAATAAGTCAACCACAATAAAAATGATTTTTCGAAAGGTATTGTTGTTTTAAGTGAATTATTTTTGCTCTTTTCCAAATGCTTGAAAGAATTAATTTAAAGAAAAAAAGCTATTTTACACAAGAGGCAAAAACAAAGAATTTTAAATATCTGTTTTATTTCAGAAAAATATATATTCACGAAAAGGAAAGAGATTATTTAAAATATATTTTTCTCTAATGTTTATTTATTAATTGTTAGTAATTAAGCAGGCTAAACAAGGTGAAAGATTTTAGAAAAAACTGCCACTTTCTAGCATTTAAAGATAGTTATAAACAATATTTAATTGTTTGAACAAATTTTTTGTTAACTTTATTTATCGATATAGATGAACATAGTCATAAACAATAATAATTCATTTAAACAATTATTTTTGCTGAATCTGATTATTTATTAAGTCACGTCTAATAAAAAATAAACAAACAGTTGAAAATTTCAGAAAAAACCACAACACTCTACCAAATGAAAATTGGACAAAAAGCCAGAAATTTCAACAGAAAAACCGCATCTTTCTAGCATTATTCAAATATAATATTATTAATAATTATAATAAATTGTTTAAATAATTATTTTGTTAACTTGAATTTATTATTACTTCACTACAGATAAAAATTGTACAAAAAAACAGAAATTATAAAAAACCCGCATCTTTTCAGCAATATTCAAATATAATTTTATTAATAATTATAATAAATTGTTTAAACAATTATTTTGTTAACTTGAATTTATTATTACTTCACTCCGAATGAAAAGTGGACAAAAAACCAGAAATTTAAAAAAAATCCGCATCTTTCTAGCATTATTCATTATTAATAATTATGATAAATTGTTTAAACAATCACTACTGTTAACATTGGTGAATATCCCTTCCCCCTAATTGAAAATTGGACAACAAATGGAAAATTTGTGAAAAAACCGCGTCTTTCTAACTCCATTCTGTGAGAAAATTGCTAAAAACAATAATAAATTGTTTAAACAATTCAGGAAAATATCTAATTTTCAGTATAATGTAATATTTAATGTATTAGAAACAGTTCGCATTAAAAAAACCGCGAAAAAAAAAAAATTAGCGCCAAAAACTCGCAAAACCCATTTTTTTCACTTATGGGGTTTCTTTGGGACCCTATAAAACAGACTTATGGTGTTGGTATTTAAAAAGTGATATTCTATTCGTATTCTATGGCTAATTGTGAATTTCATTGTTGAGTTTCAACTTGATTGAGATAATATTGAGGATTCTGAATAAGATTTACAAAAACGTCTTTTTTTCTTATGGGAAATACATGTTAAACTTCATGGGGCTTGCGCCACCCCTAAATATTATTTTTTTTTCCAAAAACAAAAAAAAAATGGATTTATTTTTGGGTGGTTTCGAACAAATTTTCGGGGTGTCCCCATAAAAATTAAAAAAAAAAATTTTTTAGACCACCCTACTGTCCAGTGGCTAGACTGGGATGTAACGCTCGGATCGACTAGTTTCTAGACAGATCGGCTATTTTGATAAAAGATAATTAATAATTAAACATATAATTATTTTTTATACCATAAAAGTCTAATATATAGATTTTTCAGTTAATTAAAAATATAAAAAAAGTTTTTGTACAAAAAAAACGAAGAAATGAGTTTCTGCAATTCTCTTGCACATACGCCGGCTGTTGAACTTCTGATGTAATTTCCTATTATATTGTTGTGACTTTGGCCCGTCGCCTCAACACCTCGGTCACCTAAAAGTTAATTTTTTTTTTCATTTTTGTCGGATATGAATTTAAGTTCATTACATCCTAATATTTATTTCAATAAAATACGAAAAATTTTCTAAACAATGAAAGTGCTTGATATTTGAACAAATCATTGGAAAAAATAAATTTTTTATGATTTTATTTGCGATTATGCTACGAAATAATTATTGGGTTAGATTGCAAAATAGGGGCGTCACCTCTGTTTTGGCTGGAATTTTTCTTTCCAGCAACAAGCTAAGGGAATGTGTAATTGAACGATAAATAAAGCGATTTAATCAGGAAAACGTTTAAATTATTGTTACTTTTGTTACTACGATGTCTCAAATATGCGTATGTCCCGATATCGGAATTATCATATTTAACTCACAGTTTAGGTGTTTTTAAACATCCTTGCGGCCAGAAACACCACAGAAAAAACAGAAGAACCTTGTCGAATAAACTTTGCACGAAATTGAGATAATTCTGTGTTTTTAAACCATCTCGGGATAATTTGTCAGCTGTTTGTCAGTAACGAAAAGCGTCTTCTGCTATGGTTGTGTTCCTAACCTACAATACCGACTGTGGCAGGAAGTGTATATAAAAGTCTAAGTATTTTTAAAATAACAATTAGGTAAGTAAAAAGTTGTTCTAAATCTAGTGTCCTGATTTATGTATAGCTTTTCACGTATATACTTTGCCGTTTTTCCATTGGTGCGAAGGACGTAGCAGACGACAGTTTTTTTTCCATCGTAAGATAATCTTTCGCCAAATAGCATGTAATCTTTAACAGCTGAACATCTTACCTGCAACAAAATTTAGCTTCAGTTTTTTCTGTGACTGTAAATAATTGGAATTGAATTGTTTTTAATTAATAAAAATGTATTTAGATATTTTTTTATGCCGACATAAGCTATTATGTCGACAAAAAAGGAGAGTTTCACGCACATCAGCTGTAACTTGAGATAAAAGGAGACGGGCCGTTGGAAAGGGGAAGGGATTTGACCAGCATTATTTTTTTGACCAGTCTAAGGGGTGCCTTCCCGCCCCGCAAGATGTTGGAAATGGGTAGGGGTTTATTCAAAATTATTTTTGGAACCATTACATATATGCTTTTTATTTTTGTGACATGCATATCTCGATTGCCATCGATAGCCAAGGGCGCCCTTTCGTCTCATATCGTGAAAAACCCATATTTGAGATATCGTAGTGAAAAAAGCAACAATAATTTAAAACCTTTCTCTTGTCAAATCGCTTCATTTATAGTCCAATTAAAGATCCTAATAGTTTGTTGCCGAAAAAAAATGCTCCAGCCAAAACAGAGGTGACACCCCTATTCTGCAATTGCACCAATTATTGTTTATTATTTCAAATAATTAATACGTTAGGCTCCATCATCGTTTACGCAATAAATAAATAATTTAAATAAATTATATAAATAATTTATAACAATGTTTGATTTTCTGGAATATCATCAATATTATACATAGCATTATACATATTAAAATTATTATCAATTCAATATGCATTTATTATAACTTCACTATATAATTCAATTGAGAGAAAATTTGTTTAAACATTCTTTAAAAAAAAAATTGTTTTTAGGAATACAGTTCTTGTATTAATATTTCGATCACCTTCAACTATTATTTTTTACTGTCTTAAATATTTAATAGCGTACAGTTAATTATTGCTTGACCATTTGTGCAATTGTGTATTTTAATTTCCTAAATCTTTTGTTCAAAAATGGTTATTTTCTGAACTCACCTTTATGATTTTTGTTCAAGCCAAACCGTGATTCTATCTAGAAACTAGCTACAATGTAGACAATCGTTATATATTCAAATTCGGATCGAACTCCTGGATAGCGCCAAGACTGGGACTAGAGAGCAAAAATGTTTGAATCAAATACGTAGCAGAACTAGACAGCGCCACTGTAGCGCCAGTCTAGTTTTGCGTAAATGCTTAGTCTTGAGAAAAACTGTACTGGCTTTAGCATGACTCAAGACTGCCACAAAATTTTTCCACACGGGAAAGGAAATAACCGCAGTATATTTGATTTGGTTATTGCGGATGGAAGACTAAGAGAACTAGTAAAAGATACAAGATTCATGAGGAGTTCCGAATGCAATACTGATCATTACCTTCTAGTCTCCAAAATAAACTTAGAACGAGATTGGAGAAGAAAGAGAACAAAAAAAACGAAACAAACGCGGATCAAGATGAAAAACTTACAGGAACCGGAAATGCAAATAGATTTTCAGAATAAGATATCTGTGTCACCGAAGTTAGAGATATAATTGAAAACTTAATAAACGGTAAGGCTGCTGGTGTAGACAGTATTAGCGCTGAAATGCTTAAATACGGTGGCGAGTAAATACCTCACAGGTTTTGCAAATTGATAAATTTATGTATCGAGATGGAAGAAGTCACAGACGATTGGAGAAAAGCGATTATCGCACCAAGGAAAGATAAAAAAAACTGCAATGATTACAGAGGTATCGGCTTACTAAGTAACGTAAGTAAAATATACTCAAAAATACTTATTCGTAGGGTAATGAAAATCACAGAAGAAAATATATAGGAAGTGTAGAGTGGATTTATGCCAGGAAGATCATGTACAGATCGGATGTTTAGCTTAAGACAGATCACAGATGAAAGCTTAAGAGTAGCACAGAAAGTATTCTGTGCATTTGTTAACCTAGAAAAAGCATCTGACAAGGTAAATAGAAGTAAACTTTGGGAAGTCCTCCAAGAGTGCGGAGTCAATGAATAGCTCCTACACGTAATACAAAAAATATATACAGGTAGTAAATTGAGTGTAAGGGTTAATGGGAAACTCAGTGAATAGTTCGATATTATGCAAGGCGTGAAACAAAGATCCGTTATGTCCTCATGGTTATTTTTTATATTCATGGACAAGTGTCTAAGAATGACGCTCTTCGACGAAGAAGGTGAAGATCTCAAAAGAGTGAAGGTACATGGGTAAGCTTTCGGAGATGACAAGATTGTTATGGCAGAATAAATCGAGGACTTGCTAACAATGTTTAATAAACTTAATACAAGCATGAAGAACATGGGCATCAAAATTAACGTAAATAAAACAAGAATCATCGTGTTTGAAGGAAAAAGTGGGAAAATAATGTGTAACATTGTCCTAAACGATGAGAGATTAGAACCAGTTGACAAGTACGTATATCTGGGTAGCCTATTCACTAGCGACGGAAAAATAGATGGGGAGTTAGATAGGCGCATAAATAAGGGTAAGAAGGTTATAGGTAGAGCAGGGTATATTTTGAGAAATAAAAACATATAAAAAAGGCTATAAAGGCCATACATGATTCTATACTTGTTCCGACGTTGTATAAATGCCTGAATATTTCGAAATTATATTTCTATTTTCTAAATAACTGAAATACTTCCGTCGTTCAGGTTTTAGCCTTCGACCAGGTTTCAAAATTTACAGTGAGTTTTTACCAAAACCATAAAATGTCCTTTTCAAATCTAGGTAATAGAAATTCAGGAAGGAACAAGTTTGCACGAAGGTTTAATTGGTTTTCAGTGAACCCTCCTAGGTAACCGCCTTCAAAATAGCCTCAGTGCAGCTTCTTAGGTTTATAAGTTTCTCAAAATTTTAATCTGTCTCTTGACCATCATGCAGCGGCGTTGCCAGTTTTCAAATTTCAATGTCTGTCAAAATTCAATCTTCGAAATACAGTGTTGCAATTTTCAAAAGCTTGTACCTGCAGCCTCTGCGAAGGGGTCAATTGGCTCAGAGTTGCGAATCGAATCGAACGAAATTTATTGTTACTCTGTTATTCTTTAATTACAAATTTTTACAAGTCCAACTTTGAATATTTACCTTTTTATTATTGTACTTTTAGATGTCTTTTATAATAAATGTATTTTTAAGCATCTCTATCTTTTATTGACTTTACCCGAACTTTATATATTTTCACGAACTTTCTAAACTTTTTGAACTTTATGAACATAGGACGTGCTAAATTAATTGTGCATTCAAACAATACTTGTACCGACTGTACTGTACGGTAGCGAGACATGGTCCTGTCAAGAAAAGGATAAGAGTACAATATTAACGCGATTGGCATGAAACCTCTTCGCACAATATGCGGGAAAACACTGATGGACAAAGTTCGAAACAAGGCAATTCTCAAAGAATGTGGTACAGGAAAGACACTAGTTGACGTATAGGAAATAAATCAGATAAACGATTAGTAAATGAAAATATCTAATTACCCTTAATTTGGAGGCCTTGAAGCGCTAGTAAAATTCTGAGAAAGATTTTTTTTGGCACTGTCATATCTGCGTGGTACCAAGGGGTTAATTTTTAACTTTAAAGGCTGGAGCCCAAAATTTTGTGCTATGAAAAATCGCAAAATTCGATTGTGAAAGTGCTTGCTTAATGGACCTGTTTAAATTGACTGTTGAAATTGATCTTATAAAATCAATCGGAAACTGGTTTTCTCTGCATTGCAAGCAAAGTCATGTTTTAGACTTTGTCTTGAATGATTTGTCTAAAGTCAAATTTGACTTTTCTTGTGCAGAACATGGGAAAGAAGCCTTAGCCTACACTATTCACTTATACTTGCCGAACAGTATGCGACAGTTTGCTAAAATTTCTTCAGCTGATTCCAAAAAAGCTAATTTGCAGAAAAAGAAATCAGCAAAATTAGCCGAAACCTAATTCTAATTCTTCATTTATTACGAGACTTCGAAAAATAATTTTCGATTAATTTGAATGTTGCCATAGATAAAAATATTCGTTAATGTTATTTCTTTGAGAATGACTATACAAATGTTAGAATATTTTAGCTTCGTAACAAAGTCCATTTGATTTAAAAAATATGACACTGAGAGTTATTTATTTGTAATAGAAAATAATATTTTATGTTGTATCATATTTCTTATTTGTAATGTATAGATATAATAATTATATATATTATATAGTCACAATATATTGTAAAACAGCAATATGCAAAAAAAATTAACTCTTCATCACTATATTTGAAAGTATTTGAATATCCGGGACTTATTCAAAATGACGAAAAATTGAATATCAAAATAAAAAATTAGCGATTAAAATACTGAAAATATTAATTGACGAATTATAAATTTGACCAAATTATAAAATTGCAGAATTATAGAATGAATAATTGTTAAATTTCTATAAATATTCCAATTCCTGAAATTCAAATTTGCCGAAACATGAAATTCCCGAAAATAATTAATTATTTATTAATGAATAATTGATGAAGATGTTCAATTTCTTACTATATTTCTTGTAATTCTGT
Source organism: Andricus quercusramuli (assembly GCA_932178445.1). Classification (NCBI taxonomy): domain Eukaryota; kingdom Metazoa; phylum Arthropoda; class Insecta; order Hymenoptera; family Cynipidae; genus Andricus; species Andricus quercusramuli. The sequence continues at coordinate 9,387 of CAKNXH010054498.1, forward strand.
AACTGTATAATTACGCAATTTTATAATTCATTCTTGAAGTGAGTCAATTTTTTTTCGGATATTTTTAAATTCGGGATTTTATTTGCTGTTAATTCACTGTTAGAAATATCTGGTTGAATTTTCAACCATATGTGGTTGAAGTTTTATACGATTGCCGTTGTTGAAATTCCAACCATGCAGTGGTTGAAATTTCAACAACATGTAATTGAAATTTCAGTTACGAGAAAAAAATGTTATCCAGCACATTTAGTGACTTTCAAAGTAATTATAATTTTTTTTAAATCTGGAACAAAATCCATAAAGATACCTGGAAAATAATGTACCGAAAGAATTATGATAAGGAATCAGTGAGTTATTTCTCACGTTTGTGTCGTGTGTGGATCACACGATCGTGTGGTCCATGCGATCAACAAAATGCTTATAATATTCAAGAAAATGAGCTGCTTTAAAGAAGAAAAACAAAAGTTAATTTGGAATTATATTACCATAATGAGTTGCGCGCCCAATTAGACAAACTTTTCAACACTCGTTTTTGTAAACATAACTTAAAAAAGCATGCAGCAGTTAGTACTGATAGTGTGAATGAAATGTTCCAATTATGATAATATTATTCCAACGTACACGGAGAAAAAAATATGCCTATAATATTAAGAACACTAGTCATGCTTTTGTCGCACGTTTCATTCAATGCTTTTAAAGCCGTTATCCCTCGCGAAAATAGCTCGAACTTCGCCTTGCTATATTTGTAAAGAACTCACCCTATTAGAGTATGAGTACTCTTAAAAAAGAGATATTAGGCCACGCCTACTTACGAACCTAGCTTCACAGCAAGCGCCGTTACGCGTGGCCTAACATCAATTTTGCAAGAGTACTCATACTCTAAGAGGATGGGTTTTCTTACAACCATAGTAAGGCAAGTTTCTTTTATGGTATGGGACATATAATGCTAAAAATGTCTAACCTGATGCCAATATTGGTAGAAATTCATACCAATTTCGCACATGAAGTTCCGTGCTGTAATATTAAGAGCTCAGCCTACTATAACAGTGCGATTTTTTTCTCCGTATACCTTTGGTTTTTCTTCTTTAAAGCTGCTTCTTTTTCAGAATATTATGTCCCTCATTAATTTCCTAGATCTCACGATACAAACGTACGAAATAACTCCTCGCGAGACATTGTGTATGCGAAAACTTCTAGTTGAATTTTCAACTACATTTGAATGAATTTTATTTCAATTCCGTGGATGAACGAGATTTCAACCACAAAAGTGGTTGAAAAGTAGTTGAATTTTCAACATATTTCTAACAGTGTTGAAAGTCTTGTAGTTATATGAAAGTTTGGAAATTTTATAATTCGGTAATTTATATTTTCGACAATTTTTTTTCAATAATTTGTGTGTTCGTTATTTATTTTATCATTATTTTTACTGAATCGAGCCGAATATCCATGGAATGTTTTTCGTTGACATTCTTTATACCTATATTCCTATTCACTAGTTTTTCCAACCGAGCAAGTCACGCCTACCCCGAAAGGGAAATGGCTGGCTTAATGGTATAATATGTCAATTATGCCACGTACCTTTTCCTATGTTAAACAGAATAGTAAATAAGTGCATAAGTCTCATTTTCTACCTGATTACGCTATCAATAAAAAATTATTTTAAATTGTTTTTTATATTTATTCTGTTACTTTTATGCATTTTTCCTATGGTATTAAGTGGTTATGTAGAACAAAGTTACACTAGCGCCGCCGCACGGCCGTTTTCTACTCCCATGACACATCTTTTACAGTCTGCAGTACAGCAGAAGCACCTCCCCTGGGTGAAACGGACTTTGGATAAGGTTTCAGCGACCCCCAAAACATGTAATAAACACGGTCTGACCCCCAGGCCAGAATGTGTTTTTATGTGGCTGTGTAATAAACATACAATAAACAATTTCTAAAGAAATCTAAGAATCCAAGGAACTAACTCGCAATATTTTTGCGATATGTTGACATCGGACTATAAAAAAGTTTGAAATCGTCGGATAGAAGCTCTATCGTATTTTTCTTTCCAAAAATCAAGTATTTCCTTTTCTTTTTCCAAATACGCAATTGTGTAATATTATTTCTACCAAATCGACATGTAAAATCGTGAAATAAGATCTAATTATGAAGATTTAATAAACAAAAGATTGAAGTTCAACTTGTAGTCGACTTTTGGTTAAACCTTTTTCCTCAAATAGTATTATTTCATTAAGGGCATGTGATCAACCGTGACGTCACTCTCCCATGTATTTCTTATCAACGGTCCTATTTGTAAAATACTAAAAATAATGGGCTGAAATTTTAGAATATGCTAAAATATACGTCAGGGTAGGTTTGCCTGGTGCGGTAGCGTTTATATTTGCAAAAGCAAATAATTTATTTATAAAATTGTGTTGTGGGCTAAGCAGCTGTCAGACTCTTATGACTTGAATGGCTTGTTCCGATAAATGGAAGTCTGTGGTGAATTTGCGATAGGCAAAAAGACCATTACATGATATTATCATGAATTTGCAATATAAAGAATGTACTTGTAATTTCAAGTGTAATAAACAAATAAAACTGCCGATTGAAAGTGACGGGTGGACAGAAATTGACGAAGCTGTGGTTCTCTTTAGAATATGACTGCAGCGCCGTCTATATAAACCTCAAGGTT
>CAKNXH010054501.1:0-10580 GCA_932178445.1 Andricus quercusramuli
GATAAGTCCTGCGAGCATTGTAAGCGAGTCGCGTGAAGTCCCGAATTCTGCTCATTGGCGCATATATTATTTTATATGTCGACGGTGCATTTACAAGTTTTGTTGCGAAAGCGTAGAGTATCGTAATGTTGTACATTACGATACAGCGGAGTGTAATGTGAAGAGTGATCTTCCGCTGTATCGTAATGTACAACATTACGATACTCTACGCTGTCGCATAAAAACGCGTTAATGCACCGGAGTCACATAAAATTTATTAAATTCAAATTTATTCAGAAAAAAAGATCTCATTCCTCTCGCTCCACTGGGATTTGAACACCAGATCAACTGATTTCCGGTCAGGTGCTCAGATTCCTATTCAAAATTTGAATTTTCGGTTCTTCAAGAAAATTCAAAAAGTTCATATCGTACGTTAAAATTTTCAGTTTTTTTTTATTTCCTAAGTGCTATAACTCTGGCAATTTTTCTTTTATCAAAAAAAGTCAGCAGGAAAATTTTTTCGTCTTTTTGAGTATTACGAAAAAGCGTACAGAGAATTTTTGAACCTTGAAAAAAGAGGTCTCAAAAATGTTGAAAATGCTCTAACTTTTTGACTTTTCATCCAAAATGGCTGGCTAATGAAGTTGACCTCCAGTGCCTTCAGTTGAAGTGTTTAGGACACTTGAAGAGGGGTCTCAACACGTGAACATTTGACAAAAACTGGAGGGGGGGGTTGGGGGTGTCAAATTGTACACAAATCTGACACCTTCTCTGACGAGAATGTAAAAATCTCTTGTTAATTTTAAACGTGTTATTTAAGAAAAATTTGTTGTTAAACTGGAATTATCTTTCATGGTGCAGGATTATATAAAAATAGTTCAAGATTTGATTTAATTTAAATTCCCAACAAAAGTCGAAAAGTAAGAGTTGAACTCCGATTCAAATAAATTGGCACAAAATTTATTTGTGCAAGGAATCAATTTTTGAATGAAATGTATAGGGAATTTTTAAAAAGTCTACAGAAATTGTACGGGAAATTTATCGTAGGTCTCCCCAGGTCTCCGCTGGACACTCCGAAAAAAGCGTTTGGGCCATATTTTCGATCAAAAGAAATAATTTCTTTTTTGGATAGGAATAAGCTGACTATAATTATAATATTGGTCTTGGAATTTTCTTCTATATATAACATTATATATCTCAAAATATTACTTTATTCTTTTAAGTTTGGCATACTGAAACTTTTGTCTTGAAATTTCTTGAATATATTGTCTATATATAAATTAGGAAAAAATTGAAAAGTTAGAATAATAGTTTTTACTCTATTGAAAACATTTTCTTTAAAAAAAAAAAGAATAATAGCTCTGTTGATATTGACCTTGAAGGGTTACATTTCTTTCTATTCATAAAGTATATTTTTTCAAAACTATTTTTTAGTCAATTTAATATATTTTTAATAATTGTAAATTGTTCTTAACTAAAAGTTGAAATAATGAACAAAATTTGTATTATTTCCTTCAAAAAATATTATTTCACCCATTTTGCTTGAAACAGAAAAAAGTATATAGATACGCTCCTGAGTCTTGATTCTAAAATCCGTTAAATTCTGTTCCTGGAATTCAGTTCGTGTGATTTCGTGGGATTCCCGGAACAACTTGTAGTGTTCTTTTCGCAATAATCGCAATTCGCTCAATCTCATTTGATCTCAATTGTCTATCGGCATCGCAGCGGTTGGAGTTTTTTTGCAGTTTGAGGACATATATCCTCACAAATTAGATTTCCAGGGTAATATTTTCCGAATTTCATATTTACGAATTAAATTTTGCTATTTTTTATTATGTGTACATTTCGTAGAATAATTGTTTGACAAATTGTCTTACTTTTTGTTTTTTAAAAGTTTCCGTATCTCTCGAAAGTGAGGTTATGGTTCAACAATTAAACTGTTTTTACTCAATACTATAGGGATCTAATCTATCTTTCGATGGCGCTGATTCACCGAAAAATTGCGGCGACCGTGGCAAAAGTGAGGTGAGCAAAGGTCGAAATCCATTGAAAACAATGCAAAGTAAAGTAAAATTATCAGATACTTCTATAAGTCGTACACATTTTGAACAATTTTTTTACCTAACATAAATTTGTTCTAAATCGCTAACAATGTTTTGAAAATGCATATGACTTATGACAGCATTTATAATTTTAAGTTATATTGTATTGTTTCCAATGGTTTTCGAGCTTTGCTCACCTTACTTTTGCCAGGGTCGCCGCAATTTTCGGTGGCGGCAGCACTATCGGAAAGATAGATCAGGTCCCTATACCTTTCGGGCTTTTTATTAAGCTAAGTATATTGTTTCAGATTGTTTACCTAAAAAATAATTATTCATCGAGAAAGAAAGATTTACGCCATTTACACACTTTCAATGAATTTGTGCTGGAAATTTTAACACGGTCCGGCGAATTGCTATTTTTGCTAAATTTTCTACAATTTTAAATAAAAGTGTAATAATTAAATTATTAGAATAACTTCAAGCACTTCGCAAAAATATTTTTCTAGTATTTATTCGATGTAAATAAAATGTTGCTTAAATTTATAAATGATTTCGGATTAAAACTTAATACAGCTGCTGTATGAATAATTATTTGACTTAAAAGAACTTAAATTATATAGTAAACTTAAAATTTTTGTTCATACAAATGATGTGTTTTAATGTTTCAACATTTTTAATAATTATGAGTCTTTCTGATTTCATATTTAAAAAAATACAAGGCTTTTAATTTTGAAGCTTAAAAATAATGTTGTATTTATTGCCTTCAATTAAACAAATATTTGTAATAATAATGCTTCTCTTTGAAAAAAAAATTTCTATAATTTTGACCAATATTTTAGATTTACACATTATATAAGCGTAAGCCATGAAACCAGTATGTATATGTTACTACTCTGAAATGTAATTAATTATATATATAAATCGGTATTTGTTATTAAACAGACATTTAAAAATATTTTAACTAGCTAACTTTGCAGCTATATACAAGCATTTTGTTTTTAGATTTAGAGCAAGATCAAATCGGATTGTTGAGATGAAAAAGTTTACGATCGAAATCGACTTTACCACATAGGCATTTTAATAGTCTTCCTCTTATATTTTTATTTTTCTACATTGTTTGCAACTGTAAATCATTTCATATTTTTATATTTCGAATTCAGACCCTATAATTAATAATCTATTAATTTAAAATAAAGCGTTGAAAAATAGAACATTTTAATTTATAAACATTAGGGTAGATAAAACAATAAAAAATAATGAAAATATTAATATGATAGAAAAAAATTTGCATGGAATGCTTAAAATATCTTCATAGACATAAACTCAAAATTTTTGAAAATCACAAAATTTCGCTACAGAAGTTACTTGATAATTTCACAAATCAAAAATGGCGGCAAATTCGAAATTAAAAAAAGGTTATTTTAATACAGTTTTAAACGAAATAGTTTTAAACTTTATCATAAAAAAATGTTAATTCAGATCCTATAAGATAATTCGAGAAAACAAGGGAGAGATTTATTTTTCTTTTTGAATGGTATCCATTTAATGAAAAATACAATAAAAACGTAGTACTTACATCTAAATGAAAAAATATTATTCATGCAGTGTCTTGAATATTATTAACAATAATAATATTATTTCAGTAGGATTTTAAGTGTTCAATTAGCTACCATTTTGTACTTCTTCAAATTTTGGATTTTAAGATCTTGCATTCGCAATTTCTGGTAGCATTTTTCGGCCCGTTTTCATCGTCGCCCTTTTGTGAATTTCCAAAATTTTGAAGTTTGATTATGAAAATATTTTAAACATCCCATGCCCACATTTTTGTAGATTATTGAACCTTTAAATTTAAGATTGCTTACTAAATTTGAAAGCCTTCAATTTTTAATGTTTCGAATCAATAAGAGTTCAGTTTTGAAAGCTTTATTTTTCATTTCATTTTTGAGTAGTTCTGACAAAAATTGTTTATCTTTGAAAGTATGCATGTTTGAACCTTAATCAGCTGGAAAAATGTAGAGTGGGCCGAAAACCCATTTTTTTAGTAGCCCACTCGCCCCATTCTAAAAGAAGGTAAAAATTATATTTTTCCATTAGTAGTAAGCCTCAAATATTTTAGAGCGATTGGATAATATTTTCTATTCTGCGTATAAATTTGAAAATTAAAGAAATTTTCCTACTGTCCAAAAAATTATACTGAATTTTTTGTAGGTACAGTTTTTGGTAATGAATAAAGATATGAAATTAATTAAAGATTGAAAACGAGTGCTCATATAAGAAGTTTCTCAAAATGTTAAACAAAAACAACGGGTTTTTGGATTGTGTTCACTGAAAATTTGATTGAAACAATACGTGCTTGAAATTTCTTCAGCTTGAATCGAAGAAAAATGCTATCATTTTGCTATCATACAAAAAAAATGTCGTGGTCTGCAAGGCCTAAAAACTACTCAAATATAGCCAAGTTCATAATTTTTAAACTAGGAAAAACATTTTTTCATTATAAGAAAACATAGGCATTTTTCTTCGATCACAGCTAAAGAAATTTTAAATATATGTTAAAATTTGTTTATAAAAATGTGCAGTTAAAAATCCTAAAATTCATTTTTATGCACATTTAAAAAAAGTTCTAACTTGAAAATAAAATTATTTTTTATTGTCTGATTCTATATTATTATTCTCTACCGTAAACTGTACCTACGAAAATTGAACCTAATTTTTAGGCCTATAGGAATTTTTTGTAGTTATTCAAAATTTGTATTTTCGAATACACACACAGAACAGAAGGTATTATCCATCAACTTTTACACACTATTATAATCCGCTTACGAAAAAAATGATTTTTTTCGGCCCACTCTAGTATACCATTTTTTTTAAATTCAACATGTGTCCAAATATTTCAACAAAAATTTGACTAAAAATTATATATTAGCATTTTTTTGTGTAAATTGCAGAAATGTGTTTTTCTGAAACTTCAAAATTCCTTAAGCACTTAATACTTTCAACGGTTTCAGAATTTCATTAAATACATAAAAATTGTTTTGAATTTTATTGACTTTCTTAATACTTTTTCAAAAGATTTGAGTGACATTGCCATGACTTAAAAAAAATCTGGCGTTTTAAAAAGTGTTAAATGTCTCTTGCAAGCTTTTCAAGATTTCAAAATCAAATCATTTAAAGTTGTACAGTTTCAAAATGAAAGCCTTAGTACTTGAACAATGATATTTTGAAAGCATTTAAAATTAAATAAGGTAAACGTCCCAGTAATCGTGACCTTAGTCCCAGTAATTGTGATGCCAAATTTCTTGCTTTTTATTTCATTTGAATGAATGTAATTCCTATTTGCTGTTATAAAATGCTTTTGGTTGCAATTTTAAAAATTTCTTAGCCTATAATTAAGATTGTTCGAAATCAAATATATAACTTAATATTGAAATCCTTAAGAGTTGAATTATTTCAAATTGAAAGCATTCAAAATCAAATAATTCCTAATTCAAACAGGGTGTCTAGCGACCGGGAAATCCGGGAATTTGCCGGGAATTTTGTAAAACCTTGAAAAATACGGGAAAATGCCGGGAATTCTTTGAAAGATCCGGGAATTCTTTGAGCGATCCGGGAATTCTGTTGCCATAAATTCCAAATCTTTATTTTCTGTGTAAAATTATTCTTATATAATAAAAACTTTGAAAAACGTAATTTGTCTTATTTGAAAAGAAGGCGCAAATCATAGCTAATGAACATCGTTTTTTTTGGGCATGCGCAGAATTTCAAGTCTTTAACTTCGAAAATCGAGTCGAGACCACGGGATGTTTAAGTTACTTCACGTATATGGCGCTTGTGTCGTATGTGTCGAAAATTGCATGGTTAACAGGCTTGGGAAAGGAACTATTAACTTCCAAAAGAAACTTGCTTGTTTTTCGCGTAGGTAACGTACAGGAGTTTCGTCTCCTGTATCAATTCTCCACACCATGGGTCGAGTTCAACCCATGAATATCGTAAAAGCGCAACAGTGGATGCCCAGCTAATCGTTAGTCTTATCTGATTTTAAATTTTATTTTTGAATCAATAAATACCTCATTTTTGTAATACAAGTGACTGTTTATTTCAAATTATGCTCTTTCCGGGCGCTAAGCTATTGTCAGAGTGTCAATGCTCAAATAGCTAAACTCATCACAAGAACAAACCGGGAAAAACGTTATTTCTGATCCGGGAAATCCGGGAATTTGTAAACGGAATTTCGCTAGACACCCTGTTCAAACTTTATATCTTTTGAAAGTACATTTTAAAAAAATGACTTAAAACAGTCAAAGTGTGCAACAAAATTGCACAAGAAGGCTTAAAAAGAATTATGTTATTTAAAAACCCGTTTTTTTTTAAATACTCAAGAAAGTCAACCTATGTAACATAATTGCACAAAAGGAGTTAAAATGAAAGAAATATGTTTCTAAATAATATTGTAAAACAGATCACTAGACAGATATATAACAACTGAAAAAAGAGGGAGAAAAAAGAGACAACCAAACCACCTCGCTTTCATTTCTTTATTATTTATCTGTCTTTTTTATGTTTCGAGACTTTTTAGGCATGCTCATCGGGGAAATTTTAATAGGAAACTAATAGGAAATAATTTTAGTAGAAAACTAAAATTATTAAATTTTTAATTGCATTCTTTAACATTAATTCTGAGATTATATTTCAGATTGGAAACGTTAGTAGTGTTGAACAATTTAACACTTATTACTTATATATTTTCGAATCGAATAGCTTCAAATTCAAATATCCAAAATTGGACAACATGAAATTTAAATCATTTAAAATCCTACAGCATTTGAAATTAAAAGCTTAAGTAGTTGGCTATTGTTAAGTTGGAAACGTGTTAAGAAGATCGAACGCAGTTAAAAATAAATTTATTTTTAATTGTAATACAGTGTGATGAAAAGCTACGATCTTATGCTTTTAATTTGTTTTCCCTTACTACAGAAAATATTTTTCTTGTTAAATGTTAGAATTGGTTCGTTCAGATATTTAAATATGTAAAATTTCTCATTTAAATTGTTGAAAATTGTACAATTTCAGAACGAGCAATTGGAAATCAAAAGTTTTAAAATTGAATAATTTCGTATAGAAACTTTCCACAATACAAAATTTTAAACACAAAGTGTTTGAAATTAAACAATAAATTCTTGAAAATAAAAAGTCTTCAAAATTGAAAAAAAATTATATTATCACTTTTAGATGGACGCCTACCTCGAAGATGAGTTCATTGACAAATGCTTGTGTGCAGCAATGTTCAACGCCGAAAAATTACTAGAGAGAATTCCCCCTGAAGAAATTATGAAAATAGACTTTAACATTGCTTGGTAAAATTATCCGTGCACTTACTAAGAACTGTAAAACTTCGAAAAACTGCTTTGTTTTTAATTTTGTTATAAATCAAAATTTCCTGGATTTGTTTGAAATAATAGGACAAAGGGTCGAACGATATTAGCAGACAAGCGACTCATGAAAAAGGAACGACTTAAATTGTCAATGTCTGTAGCAAAAGGTGCCATGATAATTCGGGACCAAAAATTGAAATTAATGCATAGTAAGCATTTTTATATATTACTTGTTAATTTTATGCCTATATATCTTCATTTTATCTCATATATTTATAAATATTTACTTTTTTTATAGAAAGGCTAAAAACATTTGTGAAATCGATAGAGCACATCGATGTCCAAGCGAGGTAAATTTAAATTTTACTTAGACTCGCCGAAATGTTGCTCAAACCCGATCTATTAGATATGATTTTAATCGATTTGAAAATTGAACTCTATAATAGTAATTGCCAAAAAGTTTACTACTTTAAGTCCGAGTTAATTTCTACTTTTCCTTTAAATAATAATTTTTTTCAAAATTATTTCAGCAAAGTATGTATATTAAAGTATATTTTTAGTAGCATAATAATTAGTAGAGTTTCAAAATTTTAGACGACTTCCTTTCGAAATCATAAATAAGAAATTACATTAAACATTTTTTCAGGCACTTGTCCCAAACTACAAATTAAAAATGGTTAATAATATTAAAGCCATTTTTCAAATATTTAATATTCACAAAGATTCTAAAGATATTCTAAAATGAAAACCACTTATATTGTGTTGAAAAAGATTGAGGATTTTAACTATCTCAAACTATTCATGATGCTGGTTAAAATTGTTAATTTTATACTTACGAAGATTTTAGTATAGTTAAAATTCGATTTATTAACTTCGATTTCAAATAACAGTTGATAATTAGCACTATTTTTGCGCGATATTTTTATAAAATTTCCAGTAACGATCCATATTAATTTATCATACTGCTAAATAAGAGAATGATTTGAAACGATGACGTCAAAATGAAACAACTCGTGCAAATAGTCATTTTTCCCATATTTCAATGATATATTTATCTGTTCTGCATATATTTTTGAAAGATTTTTTTAATTTGCATGTCCTGTCACGCGATATTTAGCAACGTGTAAAATTAATATGCATCACCAGAACACTCCTTGACCTCAGTTTCATATTTTGTCTAAAATGTTCAACTTTTTGGCTGTCACTCATTAATGAGATTAAATGTGTATTTTATTTTTATTATTATTATTATACCATTAAGTCATTTCCCTTTCGGGGTAGGCGAGACTTCTTATTAAAAATGACGAATATTGAGTACGCAAATACTTTTTACGACAGATTAGAAACGTCTTTAAAAATCGTGATTTTTTAGCATATATGCTTAGAGTATATTTATTTTCACAAGAAAAAAGTTCACTGATTCAGTCGAAAGTTTGCCTTTCAAGGCATGTCAAGCTGTCGAAAAATAGTTTTTTTCCGCCCGGCTTCGTCTCCGGGCGAAAAAATCCATTTTGCGCACGTTTTACCTGTACGAAATGACATACTTTCGGTGAAGATTGAACAAACAATTTTTTGCATATTTTCCACAGAATAGAAAATGAAGATCCTGAAGTTGCAAGAACTGTTTCAAAACTCGTGAAAGATCTGAATACTTTAGAGGTTCCAGATATCGACTTGCAGTTTTCTGAGTATCCACCTGATCGGCACCTTCTCCCAGATTTGGTATGACTCTAAACTACAGAAAAAAAATTATACAAAATTTTTAAGAAACAATAAGGTGGCGAATGAGACGGAAAATTGAGTAATGACAGTAGATTTATTTTCTCATTGGAAATTTTTTTAATTTTTAGTAATAAAATCTCTAAATTTTTTAAGTTTGCACATTTGTAACATTTTGCAGCATAAAATCATTCAGCTTATAGTACGTAATTCTAAAATCCTTTACTCTTAAAAATTTTAATTTTTGGGCCCTAATTCCTAGTTGTTCATTTTAAAATTGTTTAAAATTATGTTGTAAATTTCTGAATAAAGCTTTAGAAATGATTTTCAATTTTTAAATAATTTTTCGTAGGTTCATAATTAGACGATACTGAAAAATTGAAAACTTCAAATTGGACAATTTCTAATGATAGACTTTGAAAAAATCATTGATAAAATTGAGCTATTGAAAGTGAAAATTGTCAAAATACATTTAACCTAATTTCAGAGTTGAGACAAAAAACATTTCCCAAACCAGAGGAATATGCAACCGATTGATAGATATTGATAGATGGCACTTTTTTCGCAATACAAGTAATCTAATGGAAATGTTGATGTGCTCAGAAAGTTTTCGCTTTGAATGGTACTATAAATAAATAAATGCAATAAATGTTCAAGGAATTTATACAGAAATAATATTTTTTATTATTTCATCATTAAAGAACAATTCGCAAGAAAAAATAACACATTTCAGTTATGTGAAAAGAAAAACCCTTCCATTGTATTAAATACATTTTTCTAAATATTTTAATGTTCATAAAAAAATTACCAAGTGGAATGTTTATTTATCTGTTTTCTGTCATTCGGGCACGATCGATTTTAAAAACTAATTTGAAAAGAAAGCTTACCTTTTTATACTTAAAAAAAAGAAATTCCTTAGTGTTCCTGAGTGCCTTTTATTTAATTATCCAAATTTCGAATTTTATTTTAAATAGTTTTAAATAAAGTGTACAAAATGAGCCGATTTGGAATTTAAGCGTTCAAAATTGAGCTATTTTCAAATTTTTGTTATTTACGTATGACTGAATAAAATAGTTGTTTTGAAAAGTGTACATTACAATTTGATCATTATTAATTTGCAACGACTCAAATTAAAATAATTCAACTTGAAATGATTCGCGTATATAAAACATTTTGGTTTTATTCGTTAATCCTGCTTTTTCAAATTAGAATGTTTAAAAAAAAATACAATTTCGAATTTGGACAATACGATTGTGAATGCCAATTTCAACATTTAAACATTTAAAGTTGAACATTTTTAAATTTAGCAATATTGCAAATATAAATTCTTCAAACATAAACCATTTTTTCAATATTTGACATGAATTCTAAATCTGTTCAGAATTGAGGCCATGTGACGAGTGGGTCACGTGACCGGATTCCTACCTTACCGACACTTTTTTTATTTGTAAACTTATGTTCACACGAA
>CAKNXH010054502.1:0-17129 GCA_932178445.1 Andricus quercusramuli
CCCTTTGACCATCATATACCATCTATTGTACTTCGAATCCATAATCTTTCTCCATCTCTCTTCTCCTTGTCTTACTAATAGCTCTAATTCTATGTTCTGCCAATCCAGAACCCCTTCCTGCATATCACAAACATTCCTCATTTTTGTCCTTTCTTCCTCCCATTTCGAGTTTCCCAAATTTCCTCTCGTCTCCTTGTTCCGAACTTCGTCCAAGCATACTTGTGCTATCCTGCTCCCCTCCCCCCTTTTCAGTTTCTCTTCAAACCTCCAGGCTCTCTTAATTTGTCTAGTTACCATTTTTTCCCTTCCTAGTTCTTCCCTTATCATGTATCCTGGACAACTCCAACTGACCCCCATTACCCATCTCAGAAATCTCTCATGTATGCTTTCCACTTTCCTATGTTCCTTCCATCCCCAAACCTCCACTCCATAACACAACACCGCCCAAACCAACGCATCAAACAACCAAACCCTCATTCTCCAATCGTCCCTGAACCTTCTCTTTCCTATACCCCATACTTGGCCCATTACTTTACTCGCACTTTCGATTCTTTTCCTCACCTGCAAATCGTTTCCCCCTCCTGACTCAAACCAAAAACCTAGGTAACAGAACTCCTCCACAATTTCCACTGTTTGTCCGTTCATCTTCCAAACGTAACCTATTTTGGTCTTTTTATTTCTGAAGCACATCACCTTGGTCTTCCCTACGTTCACCGTCAGTTCTTTTGTTCCCACGTATTCTTCGAAAATTCTTATCATTAGGTTCATCCCCTTCTCATCGTCTGCTATTAGAACTACGTCGTCCGCGTATGCTAGGGAGTATAGTTTGCTATTACCCAGGATCGTCCCCCCTTTCCCTTTCTCCTTTAGCTTCTCCTCTAGGTCTGCCAGCAGCAAATTAAAAAGTAGTGGACTCAACGGGCACCCTTGCCTTAGACCTCTTCCTGTCCAGAAAACCTCCCCTTTTTCCCCGCGTATCTTCACCCTAATCCTGGTTTCAGTAAAAATTTCCTTTATCCTCTCCACCAGCCCTTCTTCTATTCCCCTCTCTTTCATTGCCTGCCATAGCACTTTTCTATTCACTGAGTCAAAAGCTGCTTTGAAATCTACAAACAAAGCGACTAATTTCCCTCTTTTTCTCCCTAAGTTTCTGTTAACCAAGTAGTTGAGTACGTAAATGTTGTCTATTGTCCCCATCCCTTTTCTAAATCCCGTCTGGTTGTGTGGGATACTTTGCTTCTCTTCTATCTGATTCTCTAACCTTTTTCTTAGGATTTCTGTGTATATTTTATAGCCCCCTTGCATGAGAGTGATCCCTCTGTACTCTTCTACCTTCTTACCCTCCCCTTTCTTAACAAGCGGTACTACCAGCCCTGTCATCCACTCCTCCGGCCACCCTTCTCCTTTCCAGACCTTGTTGCATATCCTCCACATCACTTCCCTAATCCCTTCTCCTCCATACTTTATCGCTTCGTTCTCCATACCATCCTCTCCTGTGGCCTTGTTTCTTTTCAGTCTATCTATCGCCTCATTTACTTCTTCTCTTGTTATTTCGTTCGCTTCCTCCGTTTCTCCCTGGACTGTCTTTCTATTTTCCCCTTTGATCTTATTTTGTTCTCCCCCTAACAGACCCTTAAAATAATCCGTCCATTCCTCCATTTCTATTTCTTCATTCACGCCCTTCCTTCCTCCTCTTTCCCTGTTTATCACATCCCAGACCCTACCTTCTTTGATTGCTTTTTCTACTTCTTCCTTGTATTTCTCCTTTCCCCTTTGCTTTTTCCCTTCCAGCATCTTCTCATGTTCTCTTTTTCTCCTGTTGTACTCCGCCTTCTCTATTTCTCCTTTCCTCCACTTTTTTACAGACTCTTTCATTCTCTCCTTACTCTCCCTGCATTCCTCGTCCCACCATCCTCTCTTTCCCTCTTCTCTTCCTTCTTTTGTACCTATCTCATTCTTCACCTTCTCAATCGACCCTTTCAACCTTTTAATTAACGAGTCTACCCCCTCCTCCTTTTCATATCTAATATTCTCCTTTTCCATCTTCTGTTCAAACACTTTTAATTTATCTACCCCCCAGACTCCCATTTTCGTGTCCCTTTCCCCCCCTCTTTCCTTTCTCCCTCTGCCACGCTTATGGACGCCACCTTTCAGTGTAGCTATTACTGGGAAGTGTTCTGACCCTATCTCATTCCCTACATTCATACTGCATATCATATTACTCATTCTTTCTTCTGCCAAGATGTAGTCTATGATTGTTTCTCCCTTACCTATAAATGTAATCTCTCCTTTCTCATCTCCTTTCATGTTGCCATTACATATAAACCATCCGGTTTCTCCTATTATGTCTAGTAACTTCCTCCCCTCCCGGTCTATCTCCCTATGTTTGGAGCTCCTCATATATGCCTCCTTTTCTTCATCCCAAATCCCTCCCCCTTGCTCGCCAGTCCAGGCATTTAAGTCACCTCCTATCAAAACCAATTCTTCCTTCTTTTCCTCCATCCACCTCCTTATTACTCTCCAACCTTCCTCTTGCCCTCTTCTTCTATATACACAAACCACCGCTATTTTGACTTTCCCTATTATAATCCTTCTTACCATTGTTCCCTCCTTTTCTTCTCTGTCCTGCTCTATTTTACCTTTTACTGCCCATTCTTTTCTCCCCCCTGATACCATGCCGCCCATTCCTCTACCTTTAACGTGTTCCTTCCTTGCCTCTTGCATTGTCCACACATACCCTTTAGGTAACAACCTTTTCATCCCCTTCCAATCCTTCTCATCCGCCCAGGTTTCACTCATCATAATCACGTCCCACTTTTCTAACTCCCGCCAGAAACCTTCATTCTTGTTCTTCAAGCCTGACACATTCCAGAAAGCTATTTTCACTTTTTTCTCCTCCCTTCCCTCCTCTATCCTCCTTACTTTTCTTCCGCCTTGCTTTTTGGAAACCCCCCTGTTTGCTCTCTAGCCTCTTTTGAATCTTCCTTTCTTCTATCTTTCTCAATCCTTTTTCCCTTTTTCCTTATTTCTTCTACTTCCTCGTCCCAGACCCACTCCTCCCCATTTATCCATAGTCTGTCTCGCCCTATCCATACCATGCATCCCTTTTTCCTCTCTATCCATGCTCTCTGTTCTATTTGCCATCTCCTTTTCCTCTCCCTCCAAGTCAAATCCTCTTCAATTCTCTCCCTTCTTCCTTTCAATAATTTTTTGTTCTCCATAATTTTCTTTTTCTCCTCCTCACTCCCTACTTTTACTACAAACATTCCTTCTTTTCCTTCCTTCGTCATTCCTAATCTCTTAACTCCTTCTACCCTTACCCGAATTCCAATATCTCTCAGCAGATTTTTGATTTCAATTTCCCCTGTTTCACTCTCTATTTTCAATCCCTTGACTACTATGTTATTTTTTCTCTTCGCCCTTTCTTCCCCTTCCAATCTTCTTTCGATCTCACTCAGTCTCTTCTTCATTCTTTCATTGTCATTTTGCACGTTATCACTCCCTTCTACTTTTTCCGCACTTTCTGTTCCCTTCCCCATATGCTCATTCCTAACTTCTAATTTGCTTACCCGTTCTTCCAGTTGTTTTATCTCCCTATTTGTCTGTTCGTCAATCTCTCTCTGTCTATTCTCTATGGCCTCTAGTTTACCCCATACCTTGTCTTTCTCCTCTTTCCAGAGTTTATCCCACTCTTCCCACTTTTCTCTTACTTTTCTCACTTCCCCCCTAACTTCTTTCCCCTGCCTATTCATATCTTCCAGACTCTTCCTTGTTTCCTCTCTAAACCCTTTTATGAGGGCCGCTAGCTTCTCAAACATCCCCCCATCCCCCCAATCTCTGTCTGGTGTTTTTCGTTTACTTTTCATTTTCTTGTTATCCTTGTCCCTTTCCGGATCATCTTCCCCTTCCTCTCTCTTCCTTTTATCTTCTCCTTCACTGCTAGTCACGTTCCCCTTTTTGTGCCATTCATCCAGACTCCTATTCGAGCCCGCTCTACCTAGCCTGTTGAGGCGCTGTAGGTTTGATGGTCTCCCGCGTTTCTGGCTCGTGCCTGAACCCCTTCTCTCCCTGGTCGGTGTCTCGAACGTCTCGTCATCGCTACTGTCAAATTCTCCCTTCTCCCCACTAACCACGCTCAAAACCTCGTCCGCTCTTGCTTCTTCCTCTCCCTGCCCTCTGGCGCCCGTTTGCGGGCTTCTTACCGTCGGCATCCCAGTATCCAACCTTACCCACTGTTCCACGACGCTACCCTCTCTTCACCTGCCTACCTCTTGCCCCCCTACCCGACAACCACCTTCTATACCTAACCTCAAAACCAAATTTGCACGTTTCAACTTTCCTTTCTCACAACTTATTTCCACCCTTTGCACACTTGCCTTCACTCACCCTTCTTCCTTAACCCCTGCTCTCCGCACTCACTGCCCTTTCTGCACCCACACACGCTGATTCCCTTCACCAAAGCCAAAAAACGCAACACTTGACACAAAAGAGTTCTCTCACGATCGGTACCGAAAACGGAAGCCAATTAAATCTCTACCTATAATTTGAGTAAATGAAGCATTATTTGAATTAGTGAAGTAAATTACAAGTAGACGGTAGAAAAATTGAGCAAAATTTGTTTTATTTTGATGAGTCTTATTTTATATTACAAATTTACGTATATTTGGTTTTCTCAACATATTAAAACAGATTAACATATATGTTAATTAAAAAACGGATTTTTATTACTATAAATTAAAAATGACAGTATTTGGATTGTTTCTTTCCTTCAACGGTGGAGAGTATATTAAAAGAAATTAGAAAGAAAACTGTTATTTTTAACATAAATAGTAAAATTTAATTTGAAGCTCAGTTAAATAAATAAAATGAAATGACTTTTAACCAAGCTTCAGTTAAGAAAATTAATTCTCAACCGAAAAATAAGAATTTACACAAAATAGTTCAATTTTCAACCAATAACCATCCAAGAAGTTGAATTTTTAATTAAAAGAGATGAATTCTGAACCAAAAATATAATAGTAGACTTTTGTAATTAAAATTAATTAAATCTTAACCAAAAATGATCAATTTCAACCAAAACCGTTACTTTTTTACAGAACGATAAATTTGTAATCCAAAAGGACAAATTATCTATAAAAAAAGATAGTTCAACAAAACAGTTGACTTTTTAACAATATAGTTGAATTTTCAACAAAATAATTAAGTTTCCAACCAAAAAGTGGAATTTTTAACCAAAAGAGATTATTTCTGACCTAAAAATTTAACAGTGGACTTTCCATTAAAAATGAATCAACCTCCAAACAAAGAAGATCAATTTTCAACCAAAAAATATTATTTTTCTACTAAACGATGAATTTTAAATACAAAAAGACGAATTTTCTATAAAAAAAAGAAAGTTCGAAAAAATTTAATTTTCAACTAAGAAAGATGAAATTTCAACCAAATACTTGACTTTTCACTCAAAAAATGTATTTTCGATCAAATATTTGAATTTTCAGACCAAAAGACAATTTCTTTAGAATACACTTTAATTTTCAACCAAATAATATAATTTTTAACCAAAAGAGATGAATTTTCAACCCAAAAAGACCAACTATAAAAAACTGTTGAATTTTCAAGCCTAAAAATGTATTCTCAACCAAAAAGTTAATTTCAACCAAATAGTTGCATTTTCTACCAATATAATAGAATCTTTAAGCCAAAAAGACGAATTTCTAACAAAACGGTTGCATTTTCAAGTGAAAAAGAGGAATTTTCTACAAAATAGTTGAATTCTCAACTCGAAAATATTAGTTTCAAAAAAATTCAATTTTCATCCAATAATGAAATAGTTGAATTTTCAGTTCAACAAATTATTTTGTAACCAAGACAAAAGGACCGAAAGGGACCGAAAGGGGAGAGCAAAGAAAGGAGGGCAAGGGGAAAGTACAGGAAAGCGGTAGAAAAGGACAGATTGAGGGCGAAGAGCGTGGGGTCGATTGAGGTATTTATCAAAAGGAAGAGAGGGGATAGGGGAAGCAGTGAGGACAAGGAAGATATAGGGTCAAGCTTGAAAAATCCAAAAATGTACGGAACGCCGCCGGGAAAACATAGTTTGGTAGAGAAGGGTGAGAAAAATAAGGAGAAAGAAAGAGATAGAGCTGAGGCTAAAGATCCGATGGAAATCGAAAGATTAAAAGAAACGCGCGAAATGATGATAGAAGTGATGGGGATGTATGAAGAAAGGCAGGAGAAAAAGGTGGAGGAAATTAGGAAAGAAATTAGACAGGAAATGGCCGAACTTAGGAAAGAAATGAGGAAATGGGAAGAAGTTAGGGAAAAGCTAGAGAAAAGGATGCAGATGTTGGAGCAAAAGCTAGAAAAGAAGGAAGAGCATAATAAAAAGGTAAATGAGTTTGAAGGTAGAATACAAAAAATTGAAAGTTCAAACCGTGAGTTTGGAGGTGGGGAGAGTGGGAATAAGGAGAAGGAAAGGCCGAGAAAAATAGAACAAAGAATAGAAAAGAAAGAGAGAGAAGAAAGAAAAAGAAACATAGTGATAAAGGGTCTAAGATTAGAGGGGGAGGAGCTGAGGGAAGGAGTGGAATAAGTACTAAAAAGGATTGATGCTAAGGTAGAGATAGAGGAAGTGCGAAGTATAGGAAGGGAAGAGCGAAGAGTTGAGAGAATGGTATTAGTAAAACTAAAGAAATGGGAACATAAGAGGGAAGTGATGACGAAGAAGAGGATGTTATATGGTAGCTCGGAGAGAATAGAGGATGATTTGACATGGGTAGAAAGGAACATGCAGTATAAATTAAGGAAAATAGCGGAAGAGGAAAGAAAAGAGGGAAAAAGAACATGGGTTAAGTATGGGAGAATACAGATAGAAGGTGTATGGTGGAATTGGGACGAGGGCAGGGAAGAATTAGTAAAAAATGAGGTATCGGGAAACTAGAAGAGAAAGGAACGGGAGGTAAAGAAATAAGAAATAGTGAGAAACAAAAAGAGACAAGAAACGAAAGTAGGGAAGATTGGAGGATATGTTACTGGAACATAGCAGGCTTAGAAAGAAAGGATAGGGATTTTATGAGAAATTTGACACAATGGGATGTAGCAGTAATGATGGAGACGTGGCTAGATGAAAAGGGATGGGAAAGAGTAAGGGGAAGATTACCAAGAGGTTACAAATGGCAGGTTCAAAATGCAAAGAGGAAGAATAAAAAGGGCAGAGCAATGGGTGGAATGGTGATGGGAGTAAGGAACGAATGTATAACAGAGAATGATAAAAAAGAGTTGAAAGAGCATAGATAAGGATTAATAGTAGAAGAGATAAATGTGGGAGGAGAGAGGTGGAAGATAGTGGGGGTTTATGTGAACGGTGATATGCAGGAGAAATCAGAGGAGATAAGAGAACTGATGGAAGAAAATGAGCAAGAGAGTAGGCTGATAATAGGAGGTGATTTTAATGCGAGAACAGGAGATAGAGGAGGAAGGGAATGGGATGGAGAGCGAGGAAGAAAATCCAAAGACAAGATACTAAATGGGGAGGGAAAGAAGTTGTTGAAGAGCCTAGGGGAGATGGGATGGTTTATCCTAAACGGTAGTATAGAGGGGGATGAGGAAGGGGAATATACACGTTCAGGAGGAAAGAGGGGAACGGTAATTGATTATGTGATAGTGGACGACGAAGTAAGAGAGAAGGTTAAGAAACTAGAGGTGGGGAACTATGTAGATTCGGATCACTTTCCCATAATAGTGACGGTAGAGGGAGAAATGAGTAATAACAAAAAGGCTAAAAAGGAAGCAAAAGTAAAAAGAGCAGGAAGAGGGGATTGTTCAATAGAAGGTAAAGAACAGTTCAAGGAAAAAGTCAGGAATATCAAAATGGGGGAAGGAAATGTAAACGAGAAAATGAAAATAATGATAGGAGAAATAAAAGGAGCATTAGAGTGCACAAGCAAAAAAGGAGTTAGTGAAGGAGGGGATAGAAGTGGATGGGATGAGGATTGTAAACAGAAGAAGAAGGAAGTGAGAAGGGTATTAAGAAAATGGAGAAAAGGGACAAGTAGTGGAGAAGAATATACGAGAAAAAAGAAGAAGTATACTGAGTTGTGTGATAAAAAAAAGAGGAGGAAAATAAAAGGTTTGAAGAAGAAGCGGAGAAGGCTAGGACAGAAGAAGAGGTTTGGAAGGTGGTAGATAAAGAGAGAAGAAGAAGAAAAAGAGTAAATCAGGATATTGAGATGATAGAATGGAAAAAATATTTTATGGAATTACTAGGAGGGGTAGAGAGGAAAGTTAGGAAAGGAGGAAGAAATGGTAGGGAAACAGATGAGGAGGAGGACATTTCAAGAGAGAAAATAGTCAAGGTATTAGGGATGATGAAAGATGAAAAGGCACCTGGTATAGATGAGATTCCAAATGAAGTATGGAAATACGGGGGAACAGAATTAAAGGAATGGGCATGGATAATGTGCAATAGAGTATGGAGAGGAGAGGGGTGGCCAGAAATATGGAAAGAAGGAGTAGTGATACCAATAGTGAAGAAAGGCAAAGGGGAGGAGGTTAAAGATTATAGAGGAGTGACACTAATGCCAACACTGTATAAAGTATATGTGACTGTTTTATCGGAGAGGTTAAAAAAAGAAGTTTTGGAGAAAAAGATAGAGCCACCGAATCAGACAGGGTTTAGAAAAGGGATGGGGGTAATGGACAATATATATGTTCTGAACTACTTAGTAAATAAGAGGATTAAAAGGGAGAAAGGGGCAATGATAGCAGTGTTCGTGGACTTGAAGGCGGCGTTTGACTCATTAGACCGAGGCGAGATAGAGAAAGTTATGGTGAGAAAGGGGATAAGAGAGGGATTAATAAAGAGAGTATCGGAAATTTTTAGAGAGACAA
The DNA here is from genome assembly GCA_932178445.1 of Andricus quercusramuli. Taxonomy (NCBI): domain Eukaryota; kingdom Metazoa; phylum Arthropoda; class Insecta; order Hymenoptera; family Cynipidae; genus Andricus; species Andricus quercusramuli. Next base: position 8,887 of record CAKNXH010054502.1, read on the forward strand.
AAAGCAAGGTAAAGGTAGGAGAGCAAGTGGGAGATAGTTTCTGGTTGGTGAGAGGCGTAAGGCAAGGATGTCCTCTGAGCCCACTTTTATTTAATATATTAATATCAGACTTGGAAGAAGAAATGAAGAGAAAAGGGTGGGGAGGAGTTAGGATAGGGAACGAGAAGATATATACACTGGCATACGCAGACGATATAGTGTTGATGGCAGAGGATGAAGAAGGGATGGCGGGCTTAATTACCGGATTAGAGAAATACTTAGATGGAAAAAAGTTGAATTCAAATGTAGAAAAGACAAAGATAATGAGGTTTAGAAAAGGAGGGGGAAGAAAGAAAGAATGGACGGGGAGATGGAAGGGGAAAAAATTAGAAGAAGTAAAAGAGTTTAAGTATTTGGGATATACCTTGCAAGCAAATGGAGATCATAGAGCTCATATAAGAGAAAGGATAAAAGAAGCAGCAGGGGTAATGAAACAGATATGGGGAATAGGAAAAAGAAGATTTAAAAAAAATTGGAGAGGGAGAATGTGGTTATTTGATACGCTGGTATGGCCGGTATTAGGTTATGGAGCAGAGATATGGGGATGGAAAGAAAGGAAAGAAATTGAAAGTTTACAAGAAAGGTATATAAGGTGGAAGTTAGGGGTAGACTGGAGGACGCCGGGATATATGGTGAGAGAAGAAGCGCAAAGGGTCAAATTAAGTACTAGAGCGGGAAAGAGGGCATGGAATTTTGAGACGAAGCTGAGGGAGGGAAAGGGAGGGGAGTTAGCGAGAAAGTGTTTGATGGAGGTAGAAGAAAGGAGAGGGAGGGCGATTGAATTAACGAGATGGGAGGAGGAAAGGAGGGAGTTCTTTCAGGCTAGAGATATAGAAGACGGGACTGGAGTCAACTATGAAGAAGTGGAAAAAAGGGAGAGAGAAAGACAATTAATAGAAAGATGGGGGATGATTGAGGAATCAAAATATAATATATGGTATAAGATGATAAAAAAGGAAAGAGTACCAAAGTATTTAGAAAAGGGATGGGGAGAGAAAAGATGGACAAGAATAGCAAGATTTAGATTGGGAAACGAGGTAAGGGCAAGTATGTATTGGGAAAAGAAAGATAACAGGAAGTGCAGAATATGTGAATGGGAAGAGGAAACATGGGAGCATGTATGGGAAGGATGTAGGAGAGGAATGGAAGATAAAGGAAGCTGGCAAGAGAATGTGGTAAGGATTTTAGGGGAGGATGGTTTGGGGGAAGAGTGGATGAAGGAGTTAGAGGATGCTAGGGGAGCAACTGAAAAAGAATGAAAGAATGGATGCAAAAAATGGCAAAATGGAGGTACAAGAGAAGTGAAAGAAAAAGGAAACGGAAGTCGCCCAAATTAAATTATAAGCGTAAAGAATTGTAAGTAATGATTATGTAATAGCATAAGTAAACTAAGATGCGTTTGCGTTACCGCTCTCTCTCTCTCGCTTGCACTCTCGCTTTCGATCACTCGCTCACTCGTTCGCTAACACGTCCCAAATTGCGCTATCGTTGACAATAGATTTAAGGCGTTAGATATAAGATTTTATGTAAATAGGTGTAAATAATTGTAAATAGTAAGGATAAGCTTTTATAAAACATGTAGAAGGAAGTGTTGTAAGAAATGGAAGTCATGTAAACCCTTAGGGGACACATTATGAATAAAGAAGAAGACAAAAGGAATTTTTAATGACAAGCGTAAAGTGTCAGTCCATAAAATTAATTTTTAATAAAACAGTTCAAATTTCAACCAATCAGTTGAATTTTAAATTGAATAATTAAATTTTTAACCAAACACTAGAACTTTTAAACAAAAGAGATGAACTCGGAACTAAAAATAAAGTAGTAGACTTTTTAAATTGAAAGAATTAACTTTAAATAAAAAAGACAATTTTTCTACTAAAAGACGATTTTTCATTGTTGTTCATTATTACGAACAAATATAATTTTCTGAACAATTTATTATTATTGTTAATAATATTATCTTTAAACAATGCTAGAACTTGTGGTTTTTACTGAAAATTTCAATTTTTTGTTACCTTTTTAGTTGAAGTGAGTTGATAATTATTTAAGCTGAGAAAAAGTAATTGTTTAAACGAATTGTTTTTATTAATAACTATTCTCATCTATATTAATGCCAAATATCTGCAGTTTTTTCTCAAATTTTTAATTTTTTGCCCTCTTTTCACTTACAAGGGGAAGGCCTCCTCTGCGAAATTCAAGTTTTGACGAGACCACTTTTAATCGATAGAGAGTCAAAAAGAAACGAAAGTACTTCCGGCGTTTTTCCCATTGGGCCGTAGTTTTTTTAAAATGAATTTTTAACGTTTCGGGTCGGCGAGACGCCCGAGCGACCACGAGTTCGCGCGACACACTTTCAACAACTGCCGATGGCGCAGCGGTAAAGAGTCCGGTCGGCCACTACGCTGCTGCTGGTTCGAATCCTATTGCCGTTATTTTTTTCAAATTTTGTTCTGTTTATTATAGTATAAAAAACCTTTTTTGTATCATTTTACATCGTCTGTTATGTTTTTTAGGTTCATTTAATTTTAAAAAAGTGCAATTTTTACAGTAAAATAAAATACCAGCGGTTTTTTTGTTTAAAAAAATGTTATTCTTTATTATTCGCAATATTGAGGGTGGTAATCGTCGTAAAAGCGTGAGGATGCCATCAAAATTCATTCCATTGTGCACCACCAGTTGAGCTCCCCATCGTTTACTAATATGACCAAGTACGCGTGGTACGCTTCGAAATTGTTACCGCAAAGGGTTGCATTTAACAATGTCAACGAAGTCTGCTTCCCGTTACCATTGACACGTAAAAATTGCGAATGCGGCGATGTAGCATTTATAAAATGTGCTCGCTGTAACGAGACATTGTGTTTCAAATCCTTTTACGACGATTACCACCCTCAAGATTGCGAATGATAAATAATAACATTTTTTCAAACAAAAAAACCGCTGGTATCTTATGTTCCTGTAAAAATTGCACTTTTTTAAAATTAGGTGAACCTCAAAACATAACAGACGATGTAAAATGATAAAAAAAGCTCTTTATACAATAATAAATTTTTTTTTTTTTAAATGACGACAATAGGATTCGAACCAGCAGCAGCGTGGTTGCTGATCGGGCTCTTTACCACTGCTCCATCGGCGGTTGTTGAAAGTGTGTCGCGCGAACCCATGGTCGCTCGGGCGTCTCGCCGACCCGTAACTTTAAAAATTCATTTAAAAAAAACTACGGCCCAATGGGAAAAACGCCGGAAGCACTTTAGTTTCTATCTGATTCTCTATCGATTGAAAGTGGTCTCGTCAAAATTTGGATTTCGCAGAGGAGGTTTCCCCCTTGTTAGTATGGTAATAATTATTGCAAGTTAATAAGAATAGTTGTTTAAACAATTTATATTTGCTTATAACTATCTACTCTTAGATAATTACTAGGAAATTGCTGTTTTTTCTAAAATTTTGAACTTTGCCTTGGCTTTTGAGTAATTTAACAATAATAAATAAACAATAGAGAGAATCATTCTTTAAACAATATCTTTATTTTCCTTAGATATATTTTTCTGAAAAAACAGATTTTTGAAATATTATTCGAATTTTCTATGTTGGTCATATTAAATGTGAATTTTCCCTGAAGTAGTCTCTAAGAGACTTTTTCTTAAAATTAAAATTAATATTTATTATTTGTTTTTAGATAAAAAGTCACAGGAAAGCTGCAAATTTCAGAAAAACCCGCAACTATCTAGCGTCATTATCTAGAAGAAGATAGTAATAAATAATATTAATAATTAATTATATTTGTTAAATATAATTAATTTTTACCACATTCGATAGAGCAAATGAACCTTTTAGCAAATAAAATTTAAATTCAGTATTTGAATTTTCAACCAGAAAGAGTAATTTTCCGCAAGGAAAGACGAATTTTCAACAAAGTAGTTGAATTTTCAACAAAGCAGCTGAATATCCCACTGAGAAGATCATTTTCAACCAAATAATTGAATTTTCAAATACAATGAGTAATCTCTAACTCAAATATTCTAATTTTCAATTAAAAATACATTTTCAACCAAAAAAAACGATTTTTCAATAAAATGGTTGAATTTTCAAACAAAGAGATAAATCTGTGACTTGAAGAATGTATCTTCAACCAAAAATTGAACTTTTAACAAAGCATTTCAACTTTCTGCCAAGTAGTTCAATTTTTAACTATTGATAATGAATTTTTAATTAAAAATGGAATAGCTACATTTTGAGTTAAAAAAATTGATTTTTCCGCAAAAAAGCAAACGAATTTTCAAGAAAATGGTTGCTTTTTTATTTTAAAAGTGTATTTTCAATAAAAAAAACAAAAATTTTGAACAAAATTGTCAAGTTTTTGAATAAAGAGATCAATTTTCAACTTAAATAATGTACCGAAAAAGGCCAATCCTTAACAAAATTAATGAATAGTTAAATAGTTAAATTTTCAACCAAGTAGTTGAATTTATTACCAAAAACACAAAATTTTAGCTGAGGAATTTACAATAAAAAATGGAATAGTTAAATTTTCAATAAAAAAAATTAATTTTCATCGAAAAAATGAATTTTTGAGCAAGAAGATTAGTTTTATAAACAAAAAAGAATTTTTCATAAATGACTTGAAGTTTAAACTTTAAAATATCATTTTCACCAAAAATAATTGAATATTTAACTGGCAAACATAAATTTTGGATAAAAAATGGATTTATTAAAATCAGAGTTGAAAAAACTAAGTTAAAAAAATTAATTCTCAAGAAATTAGTTAAATTCACAACAATAAGATTTCCAACCAATTACGGATAACCAACCAATTGGTCCAGCGGTACTGTATATAAAACAGACTTATTATGGGAGTGATATTAAAAAAATAATTATTTATCTGTCTTCTATAGCTAATTGATAAGACAAATGTTGAGTATCAACTTGATTCACCTAATATTGAAGATTCTTAATAAAATTTACAAGAACGTCTTTTTTTCTCAAGGGAAATACGTGTTAAATTTCATGGGGCTTGCGCCAATTCTAAATATCATTTTTACTTTTTATTTTTTGTGTGATTTATTTTCGTGCGGATTGGAGCAAATTTCCGGGCGTTATTCATAAAAATTCGAAACAAAATTTTTGGTTAACCGTAACATACAGTGGTATGTGAGACCTCAGGATGTTAGCGCAAACATTATTTCTGTTGAATTATTGCCTTGATTTAACTGAAAAGTTTATAATAAATTGAAAAATTCGAAAAAACGTGACTTTTCAACTCTATTAAAAGAGAAAACTAAAAACAATAATATATTGTTCGACTAATTTATATAAACATCTAGTTGTCAGCAAAAAGTATTATTTGATGTATAAGAAACAATTTGTATTCAAACCCCGTAAAAAAAGCATAATTAGCGTCAAAAACTCGTAAAAACTAATTTTTCACTTATGGGGATTTTTTGGTACAGTATATAAAACAGACTTATGGGAGTGAAAAAAAAAAAATTAATTAGCATTTCGAACTCGAAAGTTCATTGCCTCACTACCCGATTCGGGTAGTGTTTCTAGGTGGATAAATACTACCAGTGTGGGTTCACCACACCCACGATGGGTGTGTATGGGAGTGAAATGTGAAAAATAATTATTTATCTGTATTCTATAGCTAATTATGAAGAGTAATGTTGAGTTTCAAATCGATTGAGCTAATATTGAGGAATCTGAACAAAATTGACAAAATCGTCTTTTTTCTTATGGAAAATACGTGCTAAACTTCATGGGGCTTGCGCCACTTCTAAATATCATTTTTTTCTCAATGGATCCATTTTTGTGTGGATTCGAACAAATTTCCGGGCGTTATTCATGAAAATTCGAAAAAAAAATTTCTGTTATTAAGGTAAATGTCCCAGTAATCGTGACGGTCCCAGTAATCGTGGAACTTGGTTATAGTTTGAATATATTGTTACAAAAATGTGTTAAAAGTAACATTTAATGATAAAACTCACTTATGTTTAGCATTTTATAATGGCAAATAGAAATTACATTCATTCAGATGAAATAAAAAGCAAGAAAATTGGCATCACGATTACTGGGACTAAGGTCACGATTACTGGGACGTTTACCTTATTTGTTGATTGTACAATTTAAAAATTTTATGATTCAATGAAATTGAATTTTATAATTTAAAAAATTCTGAAATTTATAATTCGGTATTTTTACTTCTCATCAATTTATGTATTGGGTATTCATTTTTTCGGTATTTTTTGGTTGGTCCCTGGATCCATTTTGTTACAAAAGTCCAAATTTTAACAGAAGTTTGTAATATATCTTAATTATTATTTAAAACTTTTTAAGAAGGAAGAATAATATCGGGATTTTGAACAATTTGGACTTTTATAGAACACTAGGAATAATGTTGGATAAGATATGAAGGCACAGTTACTAAATATGTACATTTTAAGGACTTATATAACAACGAATCAGTTTTCAGTAATTTAAATAAACTCTTTGATTATTGTCCTAATTATATTTTCCCTTATTTTTGGAAGAAAAGTAGATTATCAAATGAAGCTTCGACAAATAAAGAGACAGATAGAAAGGTTAAGTTAGACGGTGAAGAAGAATCTGATGATTGCTCATACGAAGACCATGGAAATGAAGAATATGTGCCAAAATTGCGGAGAAAGCAAAAAAAAAAAAAGAATCTATAGGACTATTCAACCAAGATAGTTTAAACGATTTCATCAGGAGCATGGGTCTTCCTAAAGATGCTTCTGAATATATGGCAGCTGTGTTAAAGAGCCGTGGAATGGTAGAACAGGGGACGAAGTCATCTTTCTACAGGAATCGAGAAAAGAAGTTCCGTCAGTACTTCAGTAAAGATGAAGAAGGTATGTTGGTATATTGCAGAGACGTTAAGGGTTTGATGAATGAACTAAAAAAGGATGTTTACCTTCCAGGAGAATAGAGATTGTTTATAGACTCGTCAAAACAAAGTCTTAAGGCAGTGCTGCTTAACAATGGAAATGAGTACGCAAGTCTACCAATAGCGCATTCAACAAAATTAACAGAAAGTTACGAAAACGTCCAATATGTATTGGAGAAAATTGAATATGACAAACATAAGTGGCAAGTTTGTGGTGATTTGAAAATCATAACCATTCTCCTTGGTCAACAATCAGGATATACAAAGTATCCCTGCTTTTTGTGTTTGTGGGATAGCAGGGATCGCACGAATCATTACAAGAAGAAGGTTTGGCCAATAAGAGAACAACTTGAACCTGGAAATCATAATGTACTTCAACAACCTTCAATTGATCCATCAAAAGTATTGCTCCCGCCTCTGCACATTAAACTTGGACTTATGAAACAATTCGTCAAAGTTTTGAATAAAGGAACATGTTTTCAGTACTTGACAAATGAATTTCCTCGATTAAGTGATGCTAAATTGAGAGAAGGAGTATTTGATGGACCTCAGATCCGTAAAATGTTTTACGACGAAAATTTCATCAAGACAATGACAGGCTTAGAAAAAGCTGCTTGGCTCAGTTTTCGAGATGTTGCTCAAAACTTCTTAGGAAATTACAGAAGTAATGACTACAAAGCAATCGTAGCAAATATGGTGAGGAACTATCGACGCTTGGGATGTTTGATGAATCTCAAACTTCATTTCATGGCCTCTCATATTAGCTATTTCCCTGAGAACTTAGGCGATTACAGCGAAGAGCAAGGGGAGCGTTTCCATCAAGATCTAAAAGACGCTGAACTTCGATGGCAAGGAAAATCGGACGTGAATATGTTGGCTGACTACAGCTGGCTGCTGAAGAGAGATCAAGTACCTGGCGATGAAGATGGTGATAGTTCGAAGAGAACTAGAAATCCACTGCATAGATCCTTTGACAATAAAAGAGAACGCTACCCAGATAGCAAAATGCCCACCAATTGCAAGCGATCTGCCGGCCCACGGTCCGATCGATCGGACCGACTTTCCGGCAGATATGCACCTTAATGTGCACACCATTGATGTCTATATGCCCGCCCGACAGGCGGGAGCGACGCTGTCCGGCGAACTGCATGCCCGACGGTCCGGTAAAATGCAGGCTGAGTGTGCGAGTAGATTAAAATTAAAAAAATCTTTTCTTATGTGAATTATATAAAAATTTCCAAATATCACGAAAGGTAATGACGAGATTCTGCATATAAAAAGTCCAAGTTGAAAGAAAAATGTCAAT
>CAKNXH010054502.1:32129-50131 GCA_932178445.1 Andricus quercusramuli
TTTTTTTTTAAAAAAAAGCAATAATGTTAGGCACTATACCCTTCAGATTATGTGGTTCAAATCTTACATTGAACAATTCATCCGTTTAGCGGGATTAATGTCAGAACGAATACATGGGCTAAAAACTAGGCTCGACGAAGCGCCTTAATATTTCTCACACTGCTTGACGATTCACTGTCTAGAACATTACCAACGGTTTCTGAACTCTTCACGGCACTTTGCCGTAATACCTTTACTAATTCTTTACGTAACGCGTCTAAACTTTGTGTTTCATCCACTTTTACTATTCCGTATTTTTTCAAGGTTTCCATCACTTCCGCTTTCGACAATTTATATAACCACCCGGTTTTCATATCCGATTTATCCACAATTTTCTTGACTTCTGACATAAAATTTCTTTTCAAAAACCATCCGACGTTTCGTGTTTAGATAAACTATTCACATTTATAATAACGAATTTATCCTCGTCGCCACTGTCATGTCTTGAATGATAAACATTATTTGGGTAAAGCCTCTTTATTCCATTACAGCTTATAAGCGACTGACTGTCCTGCGGTACACAGTTAGCGATAACACACACACACATTCTCCTTATAGATACTATTTACATCGTTGTAGTGTGCGTATATACCACAGATACCTTCCTTCGTGAGGATATCTCGGAGGAGTCGGACCTCTGGCCCATCAATTGTGTAGTTTATGGTACTGCGAGAGCTTTGGCTGATTCAAATCGAAGGCTAAACCCGGCGATGAATTTGAAGACCAAAAGACGCTTACATCAATTGAACATAAAGATTGGATGAGCAAGACAGAATGCGTCCCGTATTTAGTGTGTGATTAACAGAGGATCTACAATCACAAACTGAACAAGTCAAAGCTGCTGGCAATCTAGCAGCATATTGTTGACAAAATACGGGTGTCATCTGACGCGAGGAGGAGAATACAGAAGAGGGAGAAACAGATCTGGGAGAATCAACAGTTTCTCGCTGACCCATCGCGTCTCTTCAGCGATCTCCCTGTTTCTGTCGAAAATCCACGAAAGCCCAACGAGGTAGATGCTTTTTGGAGAGAGGTATACAAGACCCCGAAAACACTGGAGTTGAATGAATATACTAAGAATATCATCCGCTTCGAGGTGTTTTGTGACAATCTCATAATATCTGAAGAGGAATTTCCATCAATCACTGCTAAAGAGGTAAAAAAACACTCAGGGGTACGAATACTTTTTCTCCTCTGGATGAGTGTGCCAAGATTAATTTGAAGAAAGGAAAGATTGTGTGCGTTCTCAAGGACCCCGAGCTCATGGATATAAATATTATTAGACATCTTGACACTGGAGAGACCTATACATACCTGGGCGTGGCTTAGAGCCGCGTTCAGGACTTAACATCAGTGAAGGAGTCTCTCCAAAGCAGATACAAGCGTCTTCATCATCTTAGATCTCACGCTGCGCCGTCAAGGCGGGCACGGACTTCTGAATCTCCAATGTCTTCATAACCGAACTGTTCTAAGTACAGCTTACATCGTTGCAAATGGCAGAAATCCTCTCCTGAAAAGTGGTAACGAAACACGAGATAATTGGCAAAAGAACTTTCCTTTACAAAGCCGCGGAGCAGGCGGCCGAGACCCTTGGCCTGAATTTTAACATCAGAAGTGAGGTAAGTGCATGACTCCATCTAGATGCTTCACTTCTTAAAGCCTAAGTAAAGAAAGCAGAGGTCGAAAAATTCCGCCAACAGCTACTCGATAGGAAAATGCACGGAACCTTCCACAGAAATGTAGAAAAAAAGTTCTTGTCGGGGAAGCAAACTTTTTCTTTCCTCTGACCATCAGGGCTTAATTCAGACACAGAGGGTATTATTTTAGCATGCCAGGACAGTGTCATTATATATGTAAATAAATAAATAAAAAAATATAGATATATATATATATATTTCACGGTTGTGAGACGTGGCCATAGGTGTGTTTTACCGCGGTTTTACTGGGGGCTATTGCCATTTTTTAGATGGCAGTTGCTCTTAGTGGAACCCTGCGGTGGTTGTTTAGGTCTTGTTTTTAATTATATACATACATACATATATACATATATATATATATATATATATATTTGGTTTTGGTTTTGGTTCCTTGAGAATCAAACCGAAGGGCCTATGACAAAGCTACCGAACGCGTCCTCGGGTTGCGGATAGAGGGTCCCTGTACCAAGGGTTTCTGCTGAATATGGTTACAGTAATCAATAAGCAGTCGCGGACAATTGTCCAGGGATGGTCCCCAAGGAATAACCCCTAAGCGAAGGCGTTAGGACCGTTCCGAAAGCTGAATGACACCTAGGTGAGGTGTCTCAAACGGTGACCGGAGATACTGGGCGACCTCTCAGAGTATCAGCCTTATCCTTGCATGCGGGGCTCTACAGGGATGGACGAACCCTTTCCCTGGCTCCTTGTGGGAACAACAATCAGAACACAAAACGTAGTTGTAGTAAGTGTGGCTCAAAACAATCGAACGCGCAGGGCTCCCGACAACGGGTCGGACAACAATGCCGTCTACCCTAGAGTTGGGGGAGACGAGCAAGACGGAGTCAATTCGATGGATCGGCGGAATCTCAATACTTTTGGGTGAACGGATCGACTCAATAACGACCTGCTAGAGTGCTACGATAGCAGTATGGCCCCCGAGCGAGAAGGTTACATGGCACGACTGCAGGTTCTGTGGTACGAGAAACACACAGAGCTCTCGCACTTTTCGTGTAAAAGTCTGCGAAACCATGCCGCAAAACTCCAAAAAATGGGCTATGTAAGCAGAGCGCCTACTCTACCGCAGCCAGATCAAGACGGCAACAGAGAAAGAGAGGCGACACTGAGACCAACCGCGAACATGCATCCAATAGACGACCAAGAACGATGCTTCAGGACTCGTAGAGACGTCAACATTCAGGTTTCTCCCAAGCCCAAAGATCTGACTGAACTGGATGATGAGCTTCGTGGAGATTTTTCCGAAGAATCCGACCTCTAGACTATAAATTGTGGTGTGTACAGTGCAGAGAAAACTTTGGTGTACTGATCCCTAAGACTGGAGCTTAGTCAAGTCCAAAGAACCACAGGTCCATAGATTGTGTAAACACCAGGTACAAGCTATTTACTGGCATCCTCAAAGAGAGGATATTAACATCTATCGAGCCGGTATGGAGTGGAATAATTGAACAACGTGGTTGTGAGAGAGGGCTGGCAGGTTGCAGGGAAAACCTGTTAATAGACAGGTGTTTTGCCCAGGACTCGATCAGGTATCGACGCAGTCTGTCCATGGCTTGGATTAACTACCGCAAGGGATTCTATAACACAAACCATAAACTACTTATTAAACTTCTTGAGTGCCTGGAGGTTCATCCAAATATAGTGAGATGTATGGAAGAGCTGATGCTCTTGTGGCGGACAAGATTTGTCATAACATCTAACAAAACACAAGTGACTACCAGCTATGACACATATAAGAGCAGGGCTTTCCAAGGTGACTCTTTAAGTCCGATACTTTTCTGCATCTCGTTTTTGCCTCTATCTATTGTGCTTCGAGGAAAAAGCTGTGGTTCCCTATTTGGCCCGCCGAACACATGAAAATATAAGGTCAACCACCTTTTATACCCAGTAGAACTTAAACTCTTTGCCTCTCCAAAAGAGGACCTTGACATCCTTGTGGCGGCGGTAGATAGGTACTCTGAAGCGATTGGCATGGGTTTTGGACGGCGCAAGTGTGCCCACGTCCATCTACACACGGTGGTCGGGAAGCAAAAAAATGTCTGCTTGAAACATCTAAGAAAAGTGAATGTGGAATGCTCTTTTGGGTACCTAGGAGTGCGCAAAAATCATCGCGACAAAATCTGAACAGAACCTTTTCACGAGAAAATCACTTTTTTGTTCAGTCAAAAGTACCAATAATCGGTTTTTGGAGAGTATCTCCTCAGGGATGTATTTTATCACAAAAGTACTTTATGCATGATTTGTAGAAAATTTAATTACCTTTTAAAATGAGCCCTATAACTTTGAAAAATATTGATTGGTTACCGATATAGAGCGCATATTAGTGAAGTCAATTAGTGAAAAAATCGGGTTTTTCGAGATACCTCCTCAGGAACGTATTTCATCCATAATATGAATATTGGTGTTGGTAGAGGACTCAATTGCCTTCAAAATGAGTACTTGAACACTCGAAAATGTTCAATAACCACCGAGATAGAGCGTCTCAGCGTGGACCCTTTTTGATTATTTTTCACGAAAATCGTTCAAAATCAGTTATTACAAAATTTCTCATGTCTTAAGATGCTAAAAAAAAGTCGAATCAAAATCTGAAAAAATTCTATTTATGAGAAAATTCTAATTATTTCCAAAGTTATACCAATTTTTCGAGAACATCAAAATTGGCAGTTATTTTCCAATATGTTTTATGAAATTGACATTTTGCCTTCAACTGTGGTTTATTAGACGCAGAATCTCATTGCATTTTCTGTTATTATGAGGAAATTTTTTTGAAAGGTAATATTATAAAACTTAAGGCACTTCAGAAAGCAGGTCAAAAAGATTATTATTCACGAATATTGATCAGACATTTCGATTCATACTTTTTGTAAAGAAAGTTCATCGCCCACAAAGTGAAGTTGTGAAATTCCTAGAGCACAATATTAGGCCAGCTCGTAGAAAAACGGCTTAAAAAAATGGTGCCTACCTTATGGACTTGAAAAAGACGTCTCCCAAATGGCCGAGTAGCTTAGCGGTAGAGCATCCGGTGTGTGCACAGAGGTTGCGGGCTGAAATCTCGCCGCCTGCGCTCTTAAGTATAAAAATGATTTCAGGTAACTTTCTACTGTTTAAAAAAAGTTGTTTTATCAACTGAAGTGCACTGAAAATTCCTAACCTCTAAAATAATGTACACATTTTCCAACCCTGAATATTCAAAACAATATTTTGTTGAGCGAAATTCTTTAAATATTACCTTCGACTTGGATCTTTTTTGTAACTCGACAGAGAAGTTTTTTTCTTATCATTGTGTCCCTGATGAGGGTAACGATACGGTATAGAAAGCTTACGCAAGAAAAACAATTTATTGGATGAGATTCTTCCGCCGTTTTCCATATTTAATCTCCAGTCTGCCTTCGCAGCCGGGGCCTTGATGGACAGACAGAGGGGCTTCAACCCTGTTAGTACCCCTAATGCTACTGTGAGAGTCGAATTCGAGACACCAGTGACGCCTCTAGAACCAGTCTCCTGATTCTTTCCAGTCTAGACTTCACAGTGACCAGTTCGACCCTACTCAGGCCCCAGCTTTTCTATATTTCTCTCCTACACAGCCATAAGGTCGCTACTAGCTTTTTGCACTTGTTTTCCATGTGCTCGTTGCATGACAGCTTCTTATCTAGGATGCCTCCTAGATATTGAGCTCTTTCTTTAATTTGCAGTTGTTGTCCTCCCAATTTTAGTGTATTCGAGTTTTCCCACTTGTAACATCTGGTGAATCCAACCGCGTCCGTCTTACTCGAATTGACCGATAATCCAGTCTTCTTGCACCAGGAATCCACTATCCCGAGAGCAATATACTATCCCCATGCATTACCTCGAAGAGCGCATCCAGATGCCGGCCGCGTACGACGAACAGTATATCGTCCGCGTAGCCTATAACGTGGTAGCCCTGGCTTGCGAGTAGATGAAGCAGTTCATCCAGTACCAAACACCACGGCAGGGGCGATGAAATGTCTCCTTGCGGACATCCCTAGTCAATAGTTCCACATAAAGTGCTATCACCCTTAGTCATTGTTAGTTTCCTGTTGGCCAACAAGTGGCAGGCCCCTGCCACGACTGCAGCTGGCACACCATATGCAATCATGACTACCCGGATCACCTCCCTAGAGGTGTAGTTGAAGGCTTCTTCTATATCCAAAAAGGTTCCAATCGCGAAGCCTTCCTGCTTCAGTTGTCCTTTGATTGGGTTTACTGCTCCACTTAGGGCCGTTTCGGTCGAGTGAGAAGCCATATAGGCGTGTTACTCCACTTCTGCCCCTTTCTCGATGTCTGCGCAAAAGTTGGTCCAGCATTCTTCCTTGATCTTACATATACACCCCTGTATTCATCCTTCAGCATCATGAATGAGGTCTATAGTTTATCCGTTTCGCAGTACTGGTACGTCTGAACCTTTCACGTATTTCCCTGTAAAGCTCTTCGAGTTTCCCGTTTCACCAGTGTGTCTCCTCACCCTTTCAGACTCTTGTGGGTCGACAATTACTTTCATAAGTAGACTTCATGGCCTCCGTAAAAATATTGCTTGCGATCTCCAGGGTTTCCAAGTCTCTAGTTGACCTGGGTACCTCCGGAAGGGCACTCTTGAGTAACGTGGAATACTGGTCCCAGTCCGTTCTTCTTGTATTAGTGGTCTATAACTACCGGTGCAGAGAGTGATGTCAATGACTTCTTCCCTGACCGAGTTATGAAACGTCGGGGTATTCGTGGTAATAATAAATGGTAAACGTGGTGAGAATATCTACATCAGTAGTAATTTGATACTCCAATAGATCATTACCTCTTGAGTTGGTGTTCGTGCTACACCATATAGTATAGTTGGAGTTAGCATCGCACCCCAGCAGAAGAGGAAGATCCTTTACCTTGCAGTATTAGCTCTAGCAGCGGGACAATGTTGACTCCCTTCGCCAGTATGCAGGTCCTTGTTTTGGCCGCCTTGGGGTCATATTTTCGGTAACATAATGGAACATTCTTCGCAATGTTCTCCAAATTTATGTTAATAACAATTTTATAAACGTAGGCGACAGGCGCGCACCAGCCGACTGGAGGTTTATGTCTTGGTCGCGTTGAACGCTATATCACTGGTTGAATCTATCACTTGGCGTCATCGGTATATGCAGTAATGCTGTTTTAGTTGAGTCAATTACTATTTCGCCCAGGCAAAGTCGGAAAACCACTGGTTCACTAGTGATAATTCAAAGTACTGATTTAACCAATTAAAATTTTACTGGTTCAGTTTAAGAGAGTAGAGGTCCGGTGTTCAATCAGTGAGCTTTTACTTCTGGAAGAAATTGCAATGTACTTTCACCGAGGTTCTGGTGGTCCGCGTCCCAAATTGAGCTGTAGGTCTTTCTGGTCCATCTGCTTCTTCTGGTCTATAAGTCTCTTCCCAAGGATCGTCGGGGCGACCGTTGGCGATTACAGAATTCAGGACGGGTGTAATGGTGAAGCTGCGAGATGGTCAGGCAGATGTCGCATATCAAAAAGCTGAACAGTAAGAACATCTGCGAAAAACGGTAAACAGTGGAACATCAGCTGTGTCTGCTGATGATGCTTTGGATAGCGTTCGAAATTTGCATTCAACCACTTTAACAGAAATACCGTGGAAGAGCATCGACTGGAATACTGAAATAAAAGAACAATTAATGGGTATCTATTGTAAAAGAGCAAAGTTTGATACTGAAAGCGAAAGTGGATACCAATTAAGAACAAAGTTTGCTACAAAGTATACTCATATACATAAATTTGCAGTAAGAGATCTTAACGCAAACGCGAAGAATATCAGAAATAATCCGCAATTATCTCAGACGATCGAGCAATGGAGATTAACGAACAGGTTGATTCACTGAGAAAAACGTCAATAATGAATATTAACTGCAAAAAGCTGCACCGAAAGATCAAGCGGCAACCAGTGAATCAATAAACAACAAGGTTTCACCTATGAATTTACATGCAACACTAGTTTCGTTAGAGGTGCAAACTCTTGTACATTGTACAGCTGTAGTAGCCCCTAGAACGTTGTACCGTAGAAGTAGGCCTACAAATGCAATACTTATTCCAGGAAGGGAACGAGAACCACCATAGAAAATCAAGTTGGATATAGATGTCAGCAAAGTAAGGAGCAAATAATCTACCCGCGGAACACCGAGACATTGACACCAACAATATTACATGAGATTACAGACTTCCAACTGCAGAGACTTGATGTTCTTTCGGCTAGACTGCGTTGGTACAATAAGAGTAGTGCAAGAAGTCAGAAAAATAAAACTTTCCAGGTAGCTGAAAGAAAGTTCTATCATACACCGAGTGTGAAGCAAAATAACTATTAAAACATAAAACTTCCTTAATTGGAAGAAACGAAGAGCAAGCTATATTCTGTGTTGGAGTCTACTTACATCACAGACTTGAACATTTCAGCGGGTTTGAAAATTACCTGCAAAACCCCAGGTCTGAACATAAATAAAATATTTGCGCTAGATAGGTGTTCCAATCTCGGACCCAGCTAAAGCAGCCCAGATAACTATCAAGAATTGTCAAGATTTTTATATAATTATAGGTTCCAAAATAAAGATGTACTAATAGATTTTAATTACAAATCTAGTTTAGTTTCACTACTGGGTAATTTAATTATTTTTTTGCAAATGGGATGACCAACTGGGTATATATAATGAGATTACATTTCCATACTTACCTTTTACTAATTATTGTTTTTTTTAAACTTGTTCTCGAATTTACCCGGTGTTTCATCATCGACCACGGACTAAGTGAAGTGCATAATGAGATGAGCCTGTTATAAATTAATTCAATATTTTAAATCTTTTGCGATGATGTTTCAGGCACAAAAATAGGAGCATGGTATAGTTTGGAGTTCGTGTTTTACCGCTGTTGTTCTCAGACAGCGGCCGTGAGCATTATAAGTGACAATAGTCGCCTCTGGATACTTCTTACAATGCGACAGATGTTCAGTGCATCTTGCGTGTACGTTGCATGTAGCCGAAATCACAATAGGATGAATATATGCATGTTTCACATTGCTCCATACTGTTTTTACTTCATGCCTTAGCTCGCTATACTTATGGATCCTGGTTGGATGGGTTTTTTGTAAATTCCGGTTAAGTTGTCTCGGATATAATGATCTGTCTGGATAGTAACATCCCAATATAAGATGTAATCTTCATTTTCTAAAACAGCGGTGCATTACCGCCCCGACGAGATATTGGAAAGAGTTAGTTGTTTGACCAACATTATTTCTGTGACCAGTCCACAGGGATACATTTCCGCCCCCAAAGACGTTGGAAAGGCGTAGGGGTTTGACCATCATTATTTCTGTGACCAGACACAGGGGTGAGTTGCCGCGCCCACGAGAAGTTAAAAAGGGTTAGGGATTTAAACGACATTATTTTTGTGAGCAGTTACAGGGGTGTCTTCCCGCCCCCTAGGAAACGTTGGAAAGCGGTAGTTGTTTGACCAAAGTTATTTCTCTGACCAGTCATAGGGGTGCCTTTCCGCCCCCACAAGACCTTAAAAAGAGGTAGTGGTTTGACCAACATTATTTCTGTGACCAGTCACAGGTGTGCCTTCTGGACACTCCACAGTGGGCCAGGAGGGCACTTATTTTGGCCAAAATTCAAGATTTTGTCATATTGGCATAAAACCTGACGTAGAAGGGTTTTTGGGGTCGCTGAGACTGAATTTGATGTCAAAATGTTACAATTCAAAATGGCGGATCCAATATGGCGGACTAAAATGCGAAAATGTGATGTTTTTGCACCAAACTTGGTGTAAATGGGATTTCGGGGTCTTTCAGGCTGTACTAACTCAATGGTAAAATTTGAAGAAGCAAGTGCGCCATCCGACGGTGACACAGAATATTATGATAAAAGATGGCGTCCATATAATTGAATTCAAAATTAAATAAAATTAAATGAAAGTAAAGAAAGCAATGCAAAAATGAAGTAAAAATATTTATGAAGTTGAAAAAATTATTCTTCATATATTTTTATTTTATTTTCGCATTGGTTTCTTTGTGAAATGTAATTTTAAAATAAATTAAAGGCAACAACGAAAATGCGTTATAAAAAGTTTATTTATTTTTAAAACATGGGTGTTATATCTTTTTTTTAAATATATGCTTGACAGAATTCAATCAATTTTTTAACTTTAACAGATTATAAATCAATTAAATATTAATAAATATTAATTTGATAAATATTTACCATGCAATTAAAATAAAAAATTTAAATACCATGAATTATAAATATATATATTTTGATCTGCATTTTTTGGCTAGGATATTTGTAGGAAAATCACATGGTTGTTGTAAATTTACACTGATTTCTTGAGATGATGGATAATCGAGCACCGCGGAGCTCTGTTCATCAATTTTCATCACTTTCGGCTTCATTTTAGTTTTATATTTTTAAAAATACTTCAGAACATCCAAACACGGCGTGAGCTGTCAGCCGGAATTTCGTTTTGTTTTGTAAGTCAGGTTGGATATTGTGGAAGTGCGACTGAGTGCGACAGCGATAAAATTTACGGCAGAGGAATGGAGACTAACGCAACTATGACGAGTGACGCCAAGGGCGGGGAGGGACCGACATACAGCGCCATCAGGCGGTGACACAGGTTTCTTTAGTTTATATGCTTCTGCGTGATCGACCATAGGAGTTGGTAGGGCCTGGGGTCTTTAATACGAAATTTTATATCGTCATTTTTAAATTAAAAATGGCGGATCCAATATGGCGGACTAAAATGCGAAACTTTGAGGTATTTGCTCCAAACTTGTTCCTCTATATTTTTTTTTGCTGAGGATAACAGATCGGGCAACAAAATCTTGCAGACTGTAATCTTCTGTTATTCCATAAAATATCGTTACTTTTTGTTAATAGGCGGAGAGGAATCAAAGTTGTAGCAAACAAGTTGCCTTCGCGTATGTTTAAATCAAATTCATTGGACTTATAATTTTGTTTTTATTCTGAATGGCCTGAACTTCCATCAAAACCCCAGGAACACAGTAATACAGCTTCGATTAATGTATTGTTTGTACTCTCCATATTTTTCAGTAATGCTTGCAATGAGACTTCAACTTCAGTTTCCTGGATCGAAATAGTTTGCTTTGGCGGTCTACATTCAGATGTAGTTTTTCGAACTTCGTTATACGGTGGCCAAATATCCGCTCCACATTCTTTTACCTCTAAAAGGATGTTCGTGTACACATTTTTCGACATAGAATTATCTAACAGAAATTCTAGAGCTTCTTCAGGATTTTTTTTTAATGATTGGAGTCATTGTGACTAACAACTTTATAATTTTTTTTGGCCGTTCTGGACTTTCTAAAATTCGACTAATAACAGCGTGCAAATCTTTGTTCCCAGAATACGAATGTTTAGCTGCATGACGACATGCCTGCAATATTCTTTGTGGATCATGATCGAGATTCGCGCTGATATTTTCAGCCTGTCGCCTTTTTGACCGATCCGATTTTTTCTCGAATTCCAGAGGAGGATGACCTGGCCCCGAAGAAGAAGGAGATTGCTCATTTTCATTGGCAATTTTGATATCGGGAACTGTAAACTCGGAATCTAGCCAACTTAAAATTTTCTTTTCAAACTTCTCTTTAATTCTACATACTTCATTCCATTTCTTATTGCGTTTAGTTCTTAAAGTCGAAAGAGCAGCTTTCAAATATTGCAATCCTGTTTGACAAGCATCTTTCTGGCGAATATTTAATTCTCTTAGAAAATAATTCATGGCTTCAGACAGATCTCCATTAATGGCAATATTTTCAAGAATTTGCCGTTTCGTCATAGTAGTCATTATTGATTGTGAAACGAAAACACGCATCAAATATGAAAAATACTCGCTCAAACAATTTAGTGTAGTACAACAGTACGTGCAATGCGGATCAAATAACGTGAGGAGTAGTATGTCTCGGCAACATTCGGCCACGCTCGCGCGGAGCGGGGCGCGTAGATGCTTTCTTGTTTAAACACGTTTCTTTAAGCTGCACGGCAAAAGTAGCAAAAAGTAGCAGGTCTGTTTTGAAGTTCATATTACTCACAACACATTCATACCTTATTTTACTCTGTAGGAGGTGGAATGTCGAGGAATAGTGCATTGGAAGTGGGCGGTTTACTACAAATGTTTGAAAATAAAAAGTTAAATATTACAATTTATTCCGAGGGGTCGACCACTCCGATATTCCTCGTACAACTCACTCAATATTCCCATATATTCTTTCAGTATTCTCAGATATTCTTGATATTCTTGATATTCCCAAATATTCTTCATATTCCTTATATTCCCAAATATTCCCTTATATTACAACATATTCCCACATATTCCGAAGTATTCCTAAATATTCACAAATATTCTCAAATATTATATTCCCCAATTTTCTGATTCTTCCCTTCCGTTCACCGATTGTATTCGTATAGCATCCTATAGCTTTTTATCTGGAGCCTTTGCCGATGTTCCCGAGTCGAAATATAGACCCTACTTTGACGCTCTTCACGCTGTCATTTGTAGGGGCTAAGGTTTTAAAGTAGAAGCTATTCCAATGCGATTTTTGCCCCTACTTTGGCGCTCTAATGGGCACAAATTTCCAAATCTTCCACTTGGAGCATCAAAATAGGGGCTCAGTTTTTGCTTCTACTTTAATGCTCCACATTCTATCTTCCCGGAAAAAATAAAATTATTTACGGAAGATTAACAAGAGTAGACTATGACGAAAACATAGCGACATTTGCGCAATATTTTAAGTTATTTTGCATAATCATTCAACAATTTCTTATTGAGCATTATTGGGAACAACGTGTATCTAATATTGAATGAATGAATATACAACATAATTTTGGTTTTTTCATTCGTCAACAGATCCTAAGTTTTATGGAACTTAAAATGAAAACTACTATTTGTTGTTAAATGAAGATACAAAATGTTATGAAATATGTACACAATGTCACAGTGTCTTCGACTCACTCAACTTTTGTTAATCTTTTGTCAATTAATATGTTTTCCATGCACTTTTATATTCCTTTCACTGATGAGTTATAAATCCTTTTTTCCTTATAATTTTTGTATTAGAATCTTTTAAAATAGAACGAAGTAATTATTGATATCACAAAATGAACCATTATAAACCTGTAACACTGTGTTTCAAAAACGAACGAAGTTCTATAATGAAGTAAAACATATTAGGATATAAATATCGAAGTACACATATTATAGAGCAGCATAAGTTTTATTATCCTGCTCTGGCGTACAAACTAAAAAGATACATAAGTGACATTGTCGCTTAGGTCGACTTTTCCATTGCCAAGTCTAAGAGAATAACCCTAAACCGCAATGTCACTTATGTATCTTTTTACCTTGTACGGCAGTGCTCGTTTTTCTTGTTTTGCGATTCCACTTGTACTAATGTTGGTTTTTCGCCTTCGGAACCCATATAAATATGAACTTATTAATTATTTTTATTGTTCAATCACATATACGTAGAAGACGTTTATGCATTTTAATATTCTTTCAAAATAATAAATTTGTTATAATCTTAAGAAGATAATTATTATTACTACAATAGTACTAAGTGACAATATTAAGTTGGGTTAAGGCCCCATTAACTAAAAATGTTACTGTGTTATATTCTTAATAAAAAATATAGAATAAAAATAAAATCTGGATTTGAATCACAATTATGTTAATTTTTGGCCATGACCTCTATAACTTTTGACCTAATGAAGATATTCATTATTTTCTTTCATATTCGACTAGCGTTTATCGTCTTCTTTCAAAATGCGATAGAGGATTGAAAAAAGGTTCCAAATTAACAAAATGGCAGTGGTTTTTATCAAACAATTAAAAATCGATTTTCTCAAAAAACTCACATTTAATTATATGCCAATTTTTTTTTAAGCTCGTGCTTTGGTAATAGTTTAGCTCGCAAGGTGCTTATAAAATGCCTTCCATCTATTAGCAGAAAATTTGAAAAACATTCAGAAGAATAAAAAGTGTGGGGCTTTCAAGAAAATCTTTTTCATTCGTTTCTTCGAATTTTGAAAACATGAAAAAATACATTTTCTGGAAAACCACACTTTTTCTATTTTTCCAAAAAATTTTGAAAAGTTTCTAATCATACACGGAGAGAAGTAAACCAGAGCGGGTGCAGTTTTCACCGTAACC
The DNA here is from genome assembly GCA_932178445.1 of Andricus quercusramuli. Classification (NCBI taxonomy): domain Eukaryota; kingdom Metazoa; phylum Arthropoda; class Insecta; order Hymenoptera; family Cynipidae; genus Andricus; species Andricus quercusramuli. The sequence continues at coordinate 46,088 of CAKNXH010054502.1, forward strand.
GTTGCTGCGCCGACCACAAGAGGTCTGCAGAAAAATCATGTTGTAGCTGGGCAGGGACGGTTACGGTTGATGACGGAAATATTAATGTTACACCGTGACAGTCACTGCGCGCCACCGTAAAAGATTCTGCAGCGATTGTTGCGCCCATCGCAGTAACAGTTACTGCCAGATTCCCGAGCCGTCGCGGTTACCACCGCAACGGGATTGGACGGTCTGAAGTCTAACGATATCAGCTGATCGTCGTGGCGCGTACTCGAATGTTTTTGTGTCACTGTCAGAAACGTCGAAAGTGTAAGTGGTGCAAGGAAAAACTCAAAAAGCAACAAGATATCAAGGTATTTTTTTGGCAATTGTTCATTTTCACGGCTTCTGCTAAAAATAGCTCTTAAAGGTATTTAAATTGTTAAAACTTACAATATTGTATGTACGTAATCTATATTTGTCGTTAATTTTTTTTTTAATTTCTTAATTTTCGATGTTTCATTACAAATCAATTTTTAAAAACATACTACATTTGATTTTATTTCCTTTCCAGTTGTACCTTAACATAGATCAACGCACGCAACACCTTATCATCATTTTCACCTTTTCCGTATACAAACGGTGAGTTATTTTTGGCATTTTAAATGGAGGAATTGCTGTCAAGTACTTCCCTGAATACGAGTAGTGGTTCAGTAGTAATAGTTATTCCGGAAATTCAAGATGGAGACCAAAGCAGCAGAATTCTTAGTTCGTCGACCATATATAATGAGTCGTCATCCTTTCAGTTGCCACATATGATGCAAACTGGCGCTGTGTGCGCAAAGTGCCAAAAAAGTGATCGGCTGCATCAAGCTCTTTTTAGCTACGAGCGCGAAAATGTTCGCTCGTACCTGAAATAAGAATTTGATGGGATGCTTGCGCTTTCTGCAATCGAAAAGAATGGGGATAATATACCCGAGCCGGTAAAGACAAATGTTGTACATCTGCTTATACAGAGGGAGGCTGAAATTGTTTTGAAGCGAGAAAGGGCCTCTCTGCAGCACCCTATAGAACATTTTTCGTAAGCTTTTGCCACATTTACAATTTTTTCTTTTCAATAATTGTCTCCAACCACCCACATATATACTCGCGGATTCAGACACTGAGCCCGTCGCATATTGGGACAGATAGTCATGCCCCCCCCCCCCCCACACACACACACTCGTGGTAACTTTTCGTCGCGTGCATACCCAAGAACCCATCACTAGCATTTATGTAAAGTAAGCCGATTGGAATGAAGAGGGGTGGGGGCTCCTCTTGTCTGAATCCGCGAGAGGCAGCGATTTCGGCCTGTCTGAATTCGCGAGGTTTTAGTGTATTTACAATTCTTATTTGCGATTGTTTTATTTCTTTCATCTTGACATTATACTTGTAATGATTCCCAACTTCCCCAAACAAATTCTTGTTAGCGTAAGTATAACATTCTTCGCAAAGGTGGCACAAAGTATGTATTTACGTCTTCTGATGGAAAAATGTGATTTTCACACCACTACTGGGCGTAAAATGAGCTTTTTTCACTGTTGATTTACGCAGTACTATAAATATCTTCACGTTACAAAAATTTTGAAATTCATGTCCTCAGATTATCCTCGATGTGAACATACGCCAAAGTGACGATATCAACAAATATTGTTTACTATTTAGGGTCGACTACAAAATTCTTGCGGCGCTCGCAGAGGAGCTCAATAGGGAATTTGGTTGGAAGGCCACATTGTATTTCGATCCACCCAAAAAAGACACTAATGGATCCTTGAAGGCTACTGGAAAATTAATCACTCGCGTAGACTATGTACGGAGGCTTCTTCAACGATCTGGGTTATGTCTGAAAAAGGACGATTTAACAGATAATACTGCTGTTGTTGAAACCGAAGCAGAGTTTGGTAGGCAATTGCTTTTCTTCGAATCTTATGTGATCAAAAAATCTATTTTCCTGTGGTTCGGGTTTCAGTTGATGTTGAGTCAAAGCTTGCATTGTTGCGTGCGCCTGTTGTGGATTGGAAAGAGACATGTGAAGCTTGGAAATTGACATACACGGCTAGAACCAAAAATTCTAAGAAACTAAAAGAATGTGGTTCATTGGTCTGGCAGCTCGAAGAATTTCCGTGCTTTACTGAGCAAGGAGCTGTTGAGCTTGTATGTTTTTTTAGCAGTGCTGTATTCTGTTCAGAAGCTACTGCTGTCAATTTTTAATACAATTTTTCTCTAATCTTGTTATCTCCTCTGTATAATTGCAGGTCAATTACGATTTTTTTCTCGATTACCCGACAATAAAGCCGATCCACTGAAAAATTGGTACAATCTGAGGCTCTCTTTAGAAAAGTTTCTGCGGACGAAAAAAATCGTCGGCGAAGAGGCCGATCAATTTTTTTTTCACTTGAATGACGCATGTGACTGTTCGTTTTTACACATATTTTCCTACTTTTGTAAAATTCACATAAAGTCCGACTGTGTTATTGCTTCTTAAGGTGGAAAAGACTGCGCTATTCTGCTGCTCCTGCCGTCGAGTCTTAAAGCACCTAAGTTGAGAGAAGGTGAATTTCGCGTGCCGAAAAGACTGAACAAGCGTCGGAAGGAAGAGTCGGAGGAAGAGAAAGTAGAGAAAAAGGAAATACGAGAAACCTTTATTGTTCATGTGCAGGTTAATGCTGTTTCTGTGTGATAATATACTATCTTATGACACATGCATGATTTCAGCCCTTTCCGTCGCCTTCGAAGCGGGGCTAAAGCTCTACTTTTCACTCCCTAGGGAGTAAAAAGTAGTTTTTACTCCCTAGGGACTGATAAGTGACGTCAGAGGTGAATAATAAAAATTATGTATCCATGAGATCGCATTTTATGTTTATCAGCCCACTCATCGGAAAAACTGTGAGGAAATTTTTGTTGAAGATAATAGAATTTTGCGGTTATTTATGGAAAGTTATCATATTTACCTGTAAAATTATCATGAATGAACGAAATTTTTCATCAATTTTCGGAAATTAATGGAAATTTTTTTAAATGAATTTTGGGTATGTTACCATATTGACCTGTGAAATTACCATAAATGACCGCAATTTTCGGAAATTTATGGAAATTTTAAAAAATTAATTTTGGGTTATTTATGGTAAGTTACCATATTTACCTGTAAAATTGCCATAATTTACGGAAAATTTTCATACATTTCCGGAAATTTATGGAAATTGTTAAAAATTAATTTTGGGTAATTTATGGTAAGTTACCATATTTACCTATAAAATTGCCATAATTTATGGAACATTTTCATAAATTTCCGGAAATTTATGGAAATTAAAAAACATTAATTTTGGGTGATTTATATTAAGTGACCATATTTACCTTAAAATTACCATAAATTACCAAAAATTTCCATACATTTCCGTAAATTTATAGATATTTTGAAATTGAATTTTGGACAATTTATGGTAAGTTACCATAAATCACCTCTAAAATTATTATAGATTAGGTTAACATTAATTTCATGCTTCATTATACAAAATCTAATATGGACTGAAATCATGACTGTATTTCGAGAAATGTCTGCTTATTTGTTTTTTCTTGGCAGTCTTTGGAGCAGCTTGATGAGCTTACAACCAGCAGAATTGATGCGTATTCGATCTCGAAGCGAAACGTGACCCCATTCACTGCTATCGTCGGACAGGGAACGTTTGCTGAGGCGTCGTTTTGGTCGGTGCTTGGGAAAAGACGGTATCAATCAGTCACTCCTGCTGAAGCTGTTATTTTGACGAACAAGTTATTCTTCGTCTTCAAATTGTCTTATCCCACCGAAAGTCAAAAAGTTTGGCTTCTGATACAAAGAGCAGTTTTGGAAGTGCCTTCCGCAGGAGTAAAAGCAAAAGCGCCGCTTGGTGCGGCTATTGAATTTTTGGAAAAGGCAGGAAAAGTGAAAATTTGCGACTAATACATTTTATTGTTAATTGTATTTTGATTGTTAGTGTAATCGACAATGGACGCTCCCATCTTCCGTGATTCGCTTCATTCTTATACGGAGAAACTTGTCGCTAAATT